>JAZHYW010056025.1:0-10594 GCA_037355805.1 Ixodes ricinus
ACTTCGTTCAGTTATGTTACTCCTTTATTAGACCACGCCTTGTTAAGCGCTGAGGCCGATCTTATACGGTGCAACTCGATACTGACGGCAAACCTCCGGCAAAGGTTGGACCGTCATCGCACGTAGCTCGACAGTGACGTAACGTCGTGTCAGAACCGAAATGGCATACTAATAACAAAGTGTACATACCGTGTTACAGAAGGTAATCCGCGCGGCGTTTATTTGAGCTCTATATCACACAAAACAAGATAGAATCGATGAGAGTCCCTTTCCGACGACAGCGTTCGTCACTTGCTGCTTCGGAAAACAAGAGAAGGTGGCATGGGGGAAAAGATTGGCCTCTGAAATTTAGTTCCAGCGATCAAACTATTCATACGGGAAGAGGTCTAGGGTCGCGCGGGCATATTCCATTCAGCCAAACCAGCCGGTCGTGAACTGCCCGAACGGTCTGTAGGACCGTCAGACGGTCGTCCTGCTAGGCCCTATTCGCCGAGCTCCGCTTGGTCAGTGGGATCGTTGCCTTTGTTGCTTTTTCCCAGGTGTCTGTGGATCCAGCGATTGTTCGTCGTGGTGGTTTCAGGACTTCTTCGCACTGCCTGCTTGGAGTCAGGACATGAAGAGCATGTAGAAAAATAAATGTTCTTTAGTCGTCATGACCAAGTAACTTTACCTGCATTACGACAATTTCGTTTTCGAATACGATTTTCTCTCAAATATATGGCTCGTACGCACGTTTTTCGTCGTAAAGTTCGCTTTGAGAATCAGCCTCCAGAACTGCTGCTGAAACGATCACGGCACGCCGCAGAGCAAAGATATCTAAAGCTCAGTGAGTGCGGCCCATAGAGTTCATATAGTATACTGCTCTAAGAGGGGCTTTCTCGCGCATTCTGGCTGGCCTGATGACAGAGCATGGAGACTGAGCGCTTTGGGTCCGCACATGGATTTACCCACTACACTATATAAAAGAGGATAAGTCGTCACCACGCTTTTCGGCCACTTACAATGCACCCAAGACTTCGAAGTTCAACGAACCAGCGCACTACTCCAGTCGAGACATACGGCCCCAAATTTTACGAAGTGCTTGATAACGGCGGGATATAACTTATTAAGAAGCAGCTAAGATGCGTATCGAAGGCCACAGAAAGAAAACGCTGAGGTTTTCGCAGTAAAGCAAAAAAAACTCAATTTTTTGTTCTTTTTTTAAAGTTCGTAACACGCACGAACTGAGAAAGTAATCCGTTACAAGTGGCCGATTTAGCTTGTAATCCAGTTGCTCTCAAGTAACTTTGTAGCCAACGCTCGTTGGGCACGGCGAAGGACCGGCACAGGAACGCCTGTTTGCGCGTCTCTACCCGCACCGTACATGCCCGCCTGTCGTAACGCCTGCAGATATCGCCGTCTGGTCCCGCAGCACGTGTACGGCAATCAAAGGAGATCGGCACCTCCCAGCTTATCGATCAACGATGACCAGGGCATTACCGATCGTCACCGTGGAAGGAACGCGCACCGTCCAGTCTTCAGCGGCATCGTGGCTTGACTTCACCCGCGCGGCTATAGAGCCTGCTCCGCCACTAGTTCGTCTTCATTGGGCACGGCGAGACCGACGGGAGCATGTTTGCCAAATCTTCGCTCTTTTTCGTACGGGTTAGTCGCAATACACCTTCTGCCTTCGATCCATAGCCATGTGTTCCACTTTTGGTGTAGCCCGTTCTTACGGGCTTGTCTTAGTATGTGCGTATGATTGCGTGAGATAATGTGCAAACTACTGATCCAATGGGGACGTCAGAAAGCGATCCTGGTCCTACAACCAAGGGAAATGTTTGCCCAACTGTTGGACTGGCCAAAATGCCGCTACGCACTGAAATTGCTGATATTAAAACACAATGGCGCCAAGGGGAAAAACTGATAAGCACTGATCAGTAATCTTGACTAAAAAGTTTAATGACATGGACAAGCTTCTGCGGGAGCTCTGAGTTGAGGCTGGTGAAAGTCGATGCTCTCCGAACGCAATATAACTTCTCTTGAAAGAACTATAGACAGTACAAAACCAAGAAGGTACAGATTTGGAAGACCAAAGTCGTCGCTCTCAATTTATTAGTTAATAGCATCCCCTAGGGCTCCCGATGAAGCGAGAGGAACAGTTGAGAAGCAAGGTCATAGTTAGATGTCACGGATCGGCAAGTTGGGTGTACAGTGTTTATCGGTCGCCGGAGAGATACACAGACTAAGAGCCGGGACCTAGTGGGAAGAGGCCTGTTATCATGTTTTCCAAAGATTACCGAAAAACAGGTCGTTCTCGAAAGTAGCCGGTAAGCTGAAAGGTGCTGCGTCCACGCATAAACGATTACTCACAGTGTACGTTATCTAAGCGTAGTTGCTATTGTGGAGAAATTCTGCGAAAAGCTGACGCAAGACTGCGGGAAAAAAGTGTCGCTCGTGAATGACCGAAAGCACTTCCCGGGTAAACAATGAATTCCCACGTGTGGGATGAGATTGGCCAATGAGCGAGGTGAAACTCCCTTCTTTCATACCAACCTGAACCCGTTGAATGACTTGAGAAGCGGAAGTGTTGCCAAAAAGAAACAGCTACGGCTCCTGAATTCAAATGCTCAAAGTACAATGCCGTAAACTCCGTGGAAGCCAGCAGAACTTCTGTTACTCACCCACGACCCCCATATGGCAGTTATTACTGAAACCTGCATGCCATGACGGCATTAGCGACGACAGCGTCATATCCGATTCCTACAAAATGTTGCACCAGAACCGTCTTTCCCGTGTGGAGGTGGTGTCGCGGTTAGCACTAGAATGGCATTGATGCCAGTGCTTTTGAACCGAATTGTTGATCACTAGAGTTTATGTTCTAAGTGAACTGTTGGGGGAAACACTGTTATTTTATACGCTAGCGTGGAGGCCGCCGAATTCCCCCTTGATTTTTTGTGTAAGCTATAGAACCATATGTCAGCTATCGCGACTCTAAGTTTCTCGTGGTTGGTGATTTCAATCTCCCCCAAATGATTGACTAGGAATCCGATTTATCTTCTAAACAATGCCAAGATGCTGAACTTGTTTTTGATATTATATTTGCCTATGACTTAGTTCCAAGTTGTGAATAATGTGACACGTGAGCAAGGTTGCAGTAGCTCAATTTTAGAGCCTTGTGATTGAGTAGTCGTTTGCCTAAGTGACTACCCGAGTGCTGGCGATTAGACAGGGTCTTTGCATGATCATAAACTTGTGTCTCGTGGTTGCTCTCTAATCAAACAGTCAGAAAAAAAATAAAATGTACTTTTATCACCGTTAAAACAGCTTTTCGCGTGCTAATGATGAAAGTGTTCTAGATTATTTAAGGGCTCTGTTTGGATGGACTTTCAAGATTCTGATGTAAATGTCCTTTGTGGGGCAAGTTTAAACGTGTTGTACTTATTGCCTGGATAACTTCGTCCCAACCAAGCGCAAGCGCACGTGGTAAAACCGATCCGCGGATTAACAGGGGAGTTATTCAAGTCTTAAGCGTAGCAATTAAGCAACTAAAGAAAAGAAAAAACAGTAATCAAGGGTTGATTCAAGAATTGATTAACAACTTTCACAAGTTCAACACGCCAAAGAATTTACTTTTTCAATACGCTTCAAGCTCCATAGCCAATGATGCCCGAAATATTGGAATTATCTCCGTGGCAAGAAAAAGCCGATCGATCAAATCAAGCTTAATGACGCATTGGTTACCGACCAGAGTGAGTGCGCAGCACTTCAACGTCTACTTTCAGTCGGTATTTTCCAATCATGACGTTATCAAGCCTGCAGCGCGTCATCCCTTCATGCACGCCGATTTCGTATCTTATGAGGAGTATTTTCGATGCTGTTAAATTTAAAAGCAAAAACCGCTTGTGGTCCTGATAAGATTCCCAACGCGTTTTTGCATCGGTATGCTGAAATGATGGCACGTTTTCTAACAGTCATATTTCGCGTTTCCTTTCCTCGGGCACTCTGCCAAATGATTGGTTAATGGCACGAGCAGTGCCTGTGTTCAGAAAGGGTGACAGACTTGCGTTGGGCAACTACCAGGCCTATTTCTCTGACATGCACATCGTGTAAACTACTAGAACACATCATCGCTAACCAAATTAAAGAGTTCCAGAACGCGAATAACATACTCTCGCCTCATCAGCACGGATTTAGGAAGGGATTCTCTACGGTTACCCAGCTTGTTTCCCACTGTTCAAGATTTGCATCCATTCTAGACAGATCAGGCCAAGTTGATGTTATTTTTCTTGACTTTAGCAATGCCCTCGACTTGGTTCCCACGGAAAGCTAGTTAACAAACTTGAACATGTAGGTCTTCATCCTTTTATTGTTAGATGGGTATGTTCCTACTTACAGCGTCGTAAACAATTTGTCGAAATCAACAGTAGCTGCTCAGAGATATTAGACGTAACATCTGGAGTACCACGAGAGGCGTTCTTGGTCCTTTGCTGTTTTTAATTTATATAAACGACATAGTTTCCGCCTTACCCGTCTGCAAACATACGTCTTTTTGACAGATGATTGTGTGTTCTTTAAAGAAATATCTTCGCCTGACAATCAACAATTAATGAGCGCAAGCCTTAATGACATTCAAAGTTGGTGCTGTACGTGGGACATGAAGTTAAATTTTGAAAAAACTGCTTATCTGCAAATTACAAATAAGAAAAAGCCATTCAACTTCCAATACCAACTAAATAACATTCCCATCGCTCAGGTTGATGACTACAAGTTACCTCAGGTGACCATAAATAAAAACTTAAATTGGACGAACACCATATAAAAAATACAACCTCGGCAGCCTTCAAGAAGTTGGAGTTTTTAAGGCGTAGCTGAAATACGCTACTCCAAATGTGAACTTACTGGCTTACAATTCATTCGTCAGGTCTAAACTAGAATATGGCGAGTATTGCTTGGGACCCTCATACAAGATCTAATTCAGAAATATTGGAACGAGTTCAAAGACGTGCTGTGGGGTTTATATACGGAAAATTTAAGAGAACTGATTCGCCCTCACTTTTGATGCAAACCAACAAAATTCTGAACTTTACAGAGCACCGTCGAAGGATAGCCCGTTTGAAGTTTCTGCACTCTCTTTTTACGAAAACTGTCCTTGGATGCAAATTACTGCTTAAAGCCGCTTTCTACAAGACGAACTAGGCACCATCATGAACATTCCCTAGCACCATACTTTGCCCGCACTAACCTATTTAAATTTTCGTTTTTTCCTCGTACAATTGAAGAATGGAATTCTCTTTCTTGTTCAGTTATTTCATCTTCGAATTTGCCTCATCATTAGAACAGTTATTGTAGTGGTGTTTTTGTATTTCGATGTGTTTTGATGTTTTTATATTTAGTGCTTACATGCTTGAGTATTGTGCTTCTGCTAGCTACAAGGTTTTGCTGTATCATACCACCTCTTTCATATGTTCTGCCGATTTGTATGCCTTATTTCTTTTTTTGTTGTTTTGTATTTTGTACGGGTTCTCTTGAGTTTGTACCCTGCCCATCCTGCTTGGACCATGCATGGTCTGCAGTATCTAATAAAGAATAAATGAATAAATAAATATTTGCCACGTTACTTTTTTGCCTGAAGTAATTTGTAATGTAATTTCGTTACAAAATATTGGTAACGGATTACTTTAATTGCTCGTTACTTTTTTTGAAATATGAGCATAATACAGTAACTAGAGCTATACGAGCAGAACATTCAGCAGATAATTCTAGCTCAGTATTACAACCAAACAGGAAACATCGAGGAAGGAGAGAATAGCCCGAAATGAAAATACGATTTTTCGCATATCCGGTTACCAGAACCACTGGAAAAACGGACTGTAGGCATGTACATATATACGACAGTCGAATAACAAGCAAGACAACGCCGAGTAGGTTCTCCATCGCCTCCCCTCGTGTTTTTTTCTCCCAGGGCGGAGAAAGATTTTCCTGTTTATTTGTTTTTCTCTTTTACACTGTTTCTACCCTTTCCAACTTCTTCGACGTCTCCCGCCACCTGCACAGACATCAAACGCGGGTTCGTACCCCTCGATTCGCAGGTTCACAACTCGCCGTAACAGACGATGTAGCCTCGCGCTAGGGGTCGATTTCTCTTTGTCTTTGACGTCGCTTACAGTATTCTAGCACGCTATTGAGGTCGGCTGAAAAGCGCTTGGCGCGAGGCTAAGAGCATTGTCTTCGAGGGTATGGACGACTAGTTCTTTTGGTTTACTTGTCTAGAGATGGTGGTCAGAGTTCACCGCTTACCTTACAGTCAACTGTCAACATAAAAGGGGGTGTTAGGCCCTCTAAGGAGTGCTCACAGAGAGAGAGGAACGCGTAAAGGTGGTGTGATCCTCTATTGTTTTGGCGAGACCGATGGCCCGCCTCCCTCTGGATGCCCTCCTCTCTCCTAGCCTCCACGGATATTGGTATGAAAGTGAGACCCGGAAAGATCGATAACCCGTAACCGCCGCTTTTTTCTCACTGGTCGAGTTTTTGGTCATGGAGTGTCCGTCGTCTTCACGGCCATTTCTTGATGAGATGCTCAAAATTCAGGGCATAAAGTAGAACGCAAGCCCTAGAGTTTCAGTGCATGCTTTGCTTGCCAAAAAAAAACACGCATTGTCATCAGCAAGAACAATAAACCCTAATCCTACGGAAACACATCAAGGTAAGCTGTGACACCTGCATCTGCGTGTCTATAAATTGTAACATTAGAAACAAGTTTACTTTTCTTGTGAATAACAGACTAGCCTTCGTCAGCTTACAGGTTGCCTAAATACATTTTTTAGTGCGTTGCGCCACATTATGAATAATACACAGCGTTTCGCTACATTTTACCGATCACCGCGAAACCCCACAGAAACCGAAACCGCACGTGCACTGGTTAGGCCTACGTCAACCACACCTGTCTTTAAACAGGCCCTGCTTAAAAACAGACCAGGGTTTAGAATGACAGTACAGTACATACCATACGTTGAAATAAACAAGACGAAATCTGGTTATACGCAGTAACACTACCTAACAAAAAACCACAACTGACCATATTCACGAGGTTTACGACAAGTTTCACGCGCCGTCTGCAACCAGCCACGAATCTGAGAAATCTCCGAATCTGCCGAACATTCATCGCGGTAAGTTCGGAAATTTCCGAATCTGTCAAATCAGAGTCTCCGGTGGTTCGTCCCATCACTTCATACTCTGTTTCACCTTATGATGTACCACAGGAAAGGCTACAAGCGCGAGCTTTTTGCTCCAGCTACCCATCTCGGCGGCGCAAGCTCTCGGTGCGTTAAGAGTAGCTCCCAACGCTATGAGCTCGCGCTTCTGGCCTTGTCTGTGTGTACAACATAAGGTGAAACGGAGTATAGTTCGCAGTGTTCGCAGCGTTCGCAGTGTTCGCGCCGTTTCGGTGCAGAAAACATTAACTGTCCCCTGGAGCGAGCTGCCGTCACCAGTTTGAAGCGCGAGAACGGCACCTAGTTTCACGATCACCTTCGGTTCCATTGGCTGGCGCGCGTCGACAGGGCTCGCCATTGGCCGCTGAGCTCGTCAGTTTCACGACCGCTCACCCCATGGCGCTGCGTGTCCATCAGCGCTGTAAAAATTGTGAACTTGTCAACTACGGGTGTGTATAAGACCCACAAACAATGCAACATATTTTTGCACATCATGTTAGTAGACTTTATTGGCGTTAATTTGGAAGAGTTAAAAAATCGAAGATGACATTTGTTTTAATTGATTTGCAAAAGTATGGATAGTTAGTAAAATACCTCCATTTCACCGTTTCTCGTAGCTTTCCCCCACTAACCAGGAAAACAACATTTAAAGCCAAATAGAGGACAACATGCCGGCAAAGTTTGAAAATCCTGGCTTGAATAAATGAGGAGAGAAAAAAAAATAGAACTTGAAGGCAGCATTGCGCAATGTGCTGTCTATGCGATTTTTATTTCAAAATAACAGCATCGATATGTCGTGATAAATAATTTGGGTCAATCATCCTCATACTTACCTTGTCAGTAAATATTTCCGGGCCAGTACCCGCAACACACTATGGGGAGAGCTGCCTGAAATACCAATTTTGCGAAATCCAATGACAACGCTTCAGATTGAGTAGAGTGTTCTGACTTTCTTTTTCGTAAAGGCAACTTTGTGTTTTCCTAAAACAGACCGGTTTCGTTTTTCTGGGCGTTGAGGCAGCAAGATGCATTTTTCTGGTCAAAATTAAAAACTGTCACGCGGACACGGTCAGCCGTTCTTATCTGAAGACAGAGTAGTCCCTAGAGAAAACTGCCGCGGCATAACATAACACAACTGCGTGCATATTTGACGCACAAATATCAATAAGCTAGGTGGCCTCTTTGCGTTTTATTTATGCAGAATACGCGTACCCACAGCACATTTTAATGCGTTCTTTTAGTGGGCCATAGCAAAGAGGAGAATCGGACCCTTCACGTAACATATTTTTGTAGCTTTACTTTTTCGAGTACAAAAGAGGGATCTTAGTAGTCGAGGAGAAAGTAATCAAACTTAGGAACGACTATATGAGACACGACAAGAAATGTAGAAACGAAAACTGGGTGGTCGGTCAAGTGCAGAACAAGCAACTCATGGAGATTTTATTCACATTGCGCGGTCGCAGTTTAATACTGCAATTATGAAATTCAGCTAAATTTGGAAAACAGGCGCAAGTGAAAAATGTTGTCGAGCACCCCGATTTAAAGAACGCAAGTTGTTCCTGTCCCCACTCAGAATACTGTAGCGGGACTTCGTCCTTCACCCTACAACCCCAACACAGTGAAGACGATAACGAGTTAATGTTTCAGGCCGCGCATAGAACGATCACATCCATTTCCCTTGATTGCAGATCTCGTGCAGTCTTCAGGCACGGGACCGCCCAAGTTGAAGCACCGGAGGCGGTCACAAACTGGAGTCGATAAGACTGTTCGCCGAGCGACCAAGTCTTGCGCTAGAACGTATAAACAGCAGATTAGCTAAAAAGATGAGTCAACTAACTCTGTTCCAATGCAGGACACCAAATGACAGTTCCAGAGTTTTCGCAGAAAATTTCAAACCAGGCAATGATAGCCACGATACTTCGTCCCTGGAACACATGCGGACCTGGAAGCAACCTGTTTACATTAGAAGCTATACATTTATTCAATGTGTGGTTCATATCAGCCTAAAGTAAACGAAGTGACTCTCAATTGATCGCGGCAATCGCTGCGATTCTGTTAAAGTGAAAAATGCACATCACTTGCGACAGGGGAAATGGGGACGTCATAAAAAAAAGTGCTTACCTCCTTGATTTTGGTTCTTCTCTTCGGGAAGGCCAGCAGACTGAACATATCGCAACTGATAAGTGTAGAGCTTTCTCAACCAGTAACGACCACGACCACAACAGAGCGATAGAGCGCGAACAGCCGTCACGCCGCACGGACAGCACCATATCGGCGTTCGGAGTTCAGCAAATCCTCCGGAGAAGTCACTCCCGCGAACACATACCTACCACGCCCCTAGGCCCTCGGGGCAACTGCCGCCCCGTGGCTCGCGCCGCCGCCGTGGGCGACCACTGCACCCGGCGCGAGCCCTCCCAAACCCACGAATCCGCTGCAAGCATCGAATGCGACGTCTTCACCTGTCATTTTACCTCACCATACTGAAGAAGACGGCAAGCGCCGTCCGTGGATTTCTCGGGACGCAAGCACGCGCAGAGGCTATCGCTAGCGGCCTTTTGGTTGCGTTACGACTACACTGAAGGAAAAGCGAACTGTAACGAACCAGAATGTGGTTTACGTTCTCTCCCGAGGAGTTTTAAGAGACACGAGCTCTCATTTCGCTGCTAGACCCATATACGTTACGCACTCATTCGCGTCGGAGCGAGGAGAGCGCCTTTTCACGTTTTCGACGCCCGCGCCATCTGGATTCGCGAAAAGTTCCTATCGGAGATGAAATTTGAGGAGCGCTCCCTCTTAACACGGAGCGTTCGAGGTCACCAGGGGCACGCGCGCTGACCGGCGACCGAAACGCAACAGACAGGCAAGGAGCGGACAGAGCGAGCGGCATGCTTTCGCATCAACGCTCATAAGAAGTGCTTAGGTGCTGCTCGAGCTTTTTTGCTCGAGGGTTACTTCCCTACCGTAGAATGGTTTAGTTTGACGTTTTGCTAAGGGCACTACACGCCAGTGGAAAATGTAAGGTAATCATTCATATTCAATCATTTCCGTTGATGCAATGCTTCATTTTCAATCATAGTGTAGTGGGTATATGTTAAATATTTTTGCTGCGTCTCGGGCTTCCTCGCTAGTCTCGGCTGCTCCGCTCGTAGCAGGCTGCTCCGTACTACTGCGAGGTGCCCGTTTCACGATTAATAAGCGTCCGAAGGCCAGGTTTTATAAAGCGCGAGTAAACCAGCTCGCGTAGACTTAGCCGAGATTTTGGTAGGTGATGTAGTCATGGAAGGAAACCAAACGCTGATCATGAGGGCGACACGATAAGTTGAACGGCAAGTTCCGGAGTCGGAGCGGATCATGCTCCGAGCGAATCTCCAGCGGAGAGCAATACGTAACCGGAACGGCTA
>JAZHYW010056027.1:0-27286 GCA_037355805.1 Ixodes ricinus
TTTCGGATCCTCAAAGAAATTTCAGCTTTTGAGATTGCCAGGGAAATTTGTGCTTGAGATGTAGGGAAACGTTTGCCTAAAAGCTCTACACCAGAATGCGTGGCACAAGCCCACCAAATAAGGTCGAATATTTTATCAAATTATGTCCTGAGACACACTTTTAGCATGACTAGGGTTGTTTTAACATATAACCAGAAAACAACCACTGATAAGTTAAGGGCAAAATAAAAAAAGCTTACCATTTTTGCTGCGCCCCATAGGGAGTGATGTATCTCGACATAGGTCAGAACGGGCGAACCGGACTTGGTCGGCTCTGATACCATACAGAAACGAACTCCAATCACAACTTCCGGAGACCAAATTCAATTGTTCGATTTGCCATTCCAGTATGACCGCAAGGCGTAGGCTTGGCCACCTTCGCACTAAGCCACACGTTTTTTTCTATGTCCCTACGCGGGGGACCTCAAGAGATCGGGGAATGGCAACAAAAGGCTCTCGAATTTGGTAATCGTAGCCTTTGCCATTCAGAAGTGCTAATGATAGCTCGAAGGCACCCCGCCTGGACAGAGTGCTTGAACGAAGGTAATGACCCTCAAAGAACCAGAAACACTGACGCCCACGGAAGGATTTCATAATTCTGTCGTGCCCAACTCTGCTTATTTTCGACATTCTTTTTCTGTTCGGGGTTGGCGACGTTTAATTCCCTCAGGTCGGCCGAAGCCCTCCGAGGACGACGGTGAAGGTCGCTACTCTACAGCCCAATGTGAAATGAAGACAGGCTCGTTTTTCTTTTTTTATTTTTTACGCCGCGTTGTCACGCGGACGCATGTCGCTGGCTTTGACGCGTGGGGACCCTTCTTATCTTTCTGGCAAGTCGCAGGAAACGACACCAATACATGGTTTGGACAGACATCTCAGGGACTCGACGGTGAAGTGTTCATATTTCGAACTTTGAATCTTTGAAAGTCTGAATCTTCTGTGTCCGGATACAAATTAACGTTTCGAAATCGTCGGACAGTCGCGCCAGGCTCTGGTTTGCGCAGTCCGCGCAGCATCGCGGGGAGGAGGGTTGTTGATATGCCTTGTGGGGGTGCCCGGGGCCGGCGACCCCGGAAGTGTATTCTACATGGGGGGGGGGGGGGGGGGCGGCTAGAGGTCGAAATAATAAAAAAGGGAAGGGAGTGAAAAAAATATTAAATTGAGAAAAAAAAACAATTACAAATATTTTACTGTTTATAGAAGGTTTATTATCCCTACCTATACGGTGTGTCCATACATTCAGACTAGGACCAGTACGCCTCTTTAAAGTCATGAACATTCCAACCCGATATCGTTTCATGACTCCATTTAATTACTGACTCTTTTTTCAATTCATTTATTTATTCCCATACTTACATATGGGGAGTTGAACAATAAAGCAAAACATGCAACAAAGTAATCTTGGTGGTTAAAGTATTTAGGGCTCAAACCGCCTCGTCCACCCTCTTCTAATAACTGAACTGTCGTGTCCCAAACTAACAGACTTCTGCATACAAATAGTAAAAGAAATAATTAAGAATGAATGCAATTGTAATATAGCAACCACTGTCATTTTGGGCCCATTCACGGGCATCTCTCATGAAGATCAAGGAGGTATTTTCAAACTCGTCTCCTACATGCTGTCTGTTTTAAAGGGGCCCTGCAATGGCTTTTTTACTAATTTTTAATTTGCACCAAACCTGAGCGCACTGAACGTAGTAACTTAATGACACTTTTCTTTTCTCGAATTTCGATTTATGTTAGAAGTTATAGGCAAATTAAAATTACAAAAACAAGCAAAAAATAACCTCCTTCATGACGTCCTTGGTTGCTTGGGTGGCCGCGAACTAGACGAGGGGTGGTGAGCTGAGCGAGCGCTCACGGCTGCCGTACTCCGTGTCGACGGCGCGAGAGGGCGCCACTAAAGCGTGTCCTGGATAGGCTGTATGTAGCGGGCAGCTAGAGCGGCTCTCATTGCATTTGCTGCGCGATTAAACACAAATTCGGCATGGCACTTCATCGGCCACAAACGACAGCAAACACGGGGTAAAGATCAGTTCAGAATGGGAGCCACTTCGCGCTGCCATACCGCGAAACGGCCAAACCGCAAGACAAAGCTGCTCACCGAAGGCCTTCGGGAACGCTCAGAGCCGGCCGGGTCTCGATCCGTTCGGTCCCTACGGCCGCAACGCCGCCGCGTACATCCGGGACCTTTCCGTGTCGGCGCCTGATCCCACTACTCTTTTCTAGTAGGCGCCGCCTTTTCCACCGATTGGTGGCGGAGTATGTCGACGGATCATTTCTTGTTTCCGTACTTTATAAACTGCATTTGTTTCTTTTCTGATCTCAAATACTGAACAAAAACTACTTTTATAAATAATTGAAACGGTTCGCGCCACTTATATTTTGTATTTCGACTAAAAAGAAGCTTTCAGCGGCTCTGACCAGTAGTAAGCCCAGGACCTAAGACGTCACATTACGCGCGCTTTCGGTACCGCGGGTCGCCCCCGTCGGTGGAGGAGGTTGCCGCGTCGTCCGGTTAAAATAGTGACGCACTGATATTTAGTTACTCTCTCCGTGCCCGCTGGGCTGCCCGAACCCCAAGAGACGTGGAAACCGCAGAAAAGGTAGTACGCTTAATTATGATTGCAGGGCCCCTTTAAGGGTTAAAATGTTTCAATTAGTTTTGGAAATGGTCTTGTTTCTTCTAAGTTCACAAAATTTAGAGCTTCACAGCCATTTAGACGTATTACTCTAAGCCAGGGGTGGCCAGGCTGACCCGGCCTAAAAGTCCGCAAACAAAACCACTAACTTCCAAAAACCGCCTAAAAAAAAAAAGGCAGAAAAAAAGGGGATTTAAACTTTTCTTAGACCATTAAATGAAACTTGAACTACTTTAGATCTATCCAAGTCAAAAGCAGTTCAACTGTACGTACTGTATGGTAGCGGTAGCACAGGACCAAACCGCAACCTGTCTCGATTTAAAACTCGTTCTTCTCTTCTTGGGGAAGCGCTCATGTGGCCGGGAGGAAGGCGGGAAGGGGGGGGGGGAGGGGGAGTTAGGTATACTATGAAGCCACGAGCACGCAAAGAGCAACAGTTTGGCTACCCCTGCTCTAAACTAAGAATAAAAAGTAATACCTCAGAGGCTCAAAAAAAAAAAAAAAAATTGCAGCGGTCATATTATTCGATGGCAGAAAAGGTGTCCCCACTGGCAGATCAGACACGGGCTCCAGAGCAGTTGCTTGCAGTCACTGATTCTCGAAAACTTTTGGGGGACATCTGAAGATCCGGCTTGTTGAAACGCCTGTTTGTTAGTGGTTAGAAAGGAATGCTTCGGGAGGCTCACCAATATTTCTTTTTGCGTGTTTTGCGTGGCGTCGCGGCGGGCCACGCGAGAGAGAGAGAGAGAGAGAGAGAGAGAGAGAGGGGGGGGGGGGGTCGCGGCGGGCTGCCGCCCCGGGTGCCGCTGACCCTCGTGACGCCACTGCCGTCAACCATGGCTGTGGAAACGCGCAAGACACGTGCAACGAGTGGGTGTCCCGCCGCCATTCGCTTCCAAGGTAGAGTGTATCCAAGCGGTCGCTATTTCAGCGCAGCAGCCGCCATTTGCTTCCAAGGGCCGCTCGAGACACGGGCCTCGTGCACGGCGGGGAGGGGGTTGGGGAAGGGGGGGGGGGGGGTTTAGGGCGTTTTACCGGCGTGCGGTCGTGTATCACTACCCTGTGATGAAGGTTAGAGAGGACTAGCAATCGTACTGCGGGCTCCACTTCTCATCTACAGTGGGTAACATTGTCACCATACTCTGGCAGACAAGTACCCCAGCCACGATACTTTTGAGTCTTGCTGTCTAAGCAACCAACGACAACTTTGTTTTTCAAGCGACAGCTTTATGGGCAACACTTCGCAGAGATTTCGACTTCGTCCGTTGTCGTCGCCGCTACTGAAGAATTCTTCTCTCCGCTCTTGGCGGGAAGCCAGGGAAGTCGAATTTTCCTGTTGGCCGCGCAGCGCGGAGGTCGAGAGCCCCGGCCTCCTACCAGTAACGACGCGACGAAAGGAGAGCTTTCCGTGTGGTTTGCTTGAAACTTGAAAGACTTGTTTTCAAACATTACTCGCGTTATGCGAAATCCCAATTTGGCAGAATCCAGTGTCTACGCGCAATGTTGGATGGTTTTAGAAGCTTCCACCGCGCTTACTCACTTACTTCATGAACCACCGAGCACTGGAGGCGGGCGTCAGAAGCATCCACGATAGGACGGCTATGAGAATTAACACGTCACACCTCCGTCCTCAGGTACGTGACGACACAATTCCACGCGCATTGCGCGACCGTGCTACCAGTGCTACAGCTACCGTTTTCGTTTATTCGCACATTGCGGGCGAAAAGTACGACTTTTGTAGCGTGAGCTACACTGGCCGAGATTGAGCAGTTTCGCGTGGCTCCTAGAGAGCCAGTGCTGCGCATGCGCGAGGAGCAGTGACGTCACACGGCGCACAGCTGGCGCGCGTCTGCCGGCGCCGCTGCGCGCGCCTCGCCGGTCTGCGCGTTTCAGAGGAGTGACGTCATAGCCGCGGCAGACGCACTGGCGCCGCCGCGTGCCCAGCTGTGCGCCTCCGTTGCGCAGTAGCCAAGTCTGACGCTGCACCGGAGCCGCTTGATTGCGCCTCTCATTTTGTGCGCATGCGCAGAGGTATCGGGGGCGGTATACATATAGCGGGGCGTTTACCAGTGTGGTATAGCCATGGAGAAGGAGAGCGAAATTGCTGCTCAGCGGCGCAGAAGAGCGGAGAAGCTTAACTCATCGGATCCCGAAGTAGTTGCCTGGCAATTAGCGGTTGAGCGTATGAAGAACGAACAGAAGAAGGCTAAACATGGTGCGGAGACACTGGAGCAAAGGGAGGAACGTCTAGCTAAGCGGCGTCGCCAGGAGGCTGAGCGACGTGCCCAACCATCTCAGCAGCAGCAACAACAAGACGCCGTCGATGACGTCAAGGCTCGCCGATTGACTGACTATACGGCGAAACTCAGCGAAAGCGCCAGCGGGACTCGGACCTTTCGATACATGTATCACATAATGCGTATACCGTGTGTGTGTCATTGAAGCAGCAGTAAGCGATGATAATCAAGCTAATTCTAGACAACCAGGAAAGCTAAGAATAACCAGCTGAACCTAAGCTCACGCTGCTGCAATTTTTTCTTCTTCAAGCCCATGAGTTTTGCATTTATTATTCAGCGCTTCTTCACTACAATGCAAAGAAAAAACACATCACGAATATATATATATCTTTTTTGGAAAGGAAAACAAAAAAGCAAATGAGAAAAAAGAAAAAAAAAAAAGCGCAAAATTGAGAACGAAACCGAATACGATCGAAGCCAAGTCAAGCCCGAGGTGCATCCGAATGTGAAGTCAGTCCCCTGCGCATGCGCAGTAGGCTTCGATTGTTTGGAGGCTGTCGTGGTAGGTGCTCGCTCGATCTCTATGCTTTTCTGATACATTTTGTGTTATATCAGGCCGAGATATGACTTCCGAAGACGCCGAAAACAAAGGTGAGCAACGGAAGCAAATACAGCAGCGCGATACGGCACACTCTAAGGCCCAGAATGTGAAGGAAGATACGATACAAGGTTCACACTTGCGGGAGGTGCGCGTCCATGATTCGCTGACTGTGCCAAAATCTCGGTTTCTTCACAAGTACGTTTCATCCACTGACGTAAAGTAAATACATGACCTTTATTTGAATATCCATAATAATATTTGATAAAAATTGGCTAATTTCGTGCGGTAATCTGGGTCCTGTGTCTTCCCTGTAAGGTGCCGGTACTGTTGACCACTTTTCACGCTTGACCTATCGGCTTTATGTTGTTTTTCTCATCAACGTTTCCTGCATCAACGACAAAGAAACATTCAGTTGGAAGTGTTTTGACGTGATCGCTGTGTCGTTTATGCGACGTAATGGATTCTATCGAACCTTACGGCTGCCCCTTTGTTTGATATTAACTGCATTTTCCCGTTCTTTGAGGTAGGCTTCCGTTTTGAGGCCCGTACTCTCCAATGTTGACCTGCGACTGTGTTTTTTATATTCCGTTCTTGGTTCTTTTTTTTTTTTTTAAGATATGGAGGTTAATGTTTTGGACGAACTCCTGGAGAACGCCGATGACGATGACTTGGCTGCGGAACTCAAGGACGAAGAAAAGAAGTGTGGTGCGTATGCATTTGAGTTTTGCACGATCTCTTCTGGCCGCGTTGTTCGCATCACTGTTTCAACCGAAAGGCCAGGCTTGGTTTGGCTCCTTTATCTGTTTTTGGTCGAAGCGCTCTCGATTTGTACTCGGTTTCGCTAGCTTGCAAAGCCGAATGTCGTTATTAATCTGCCCGTTTTTCATATAGCCCCTGACAATGTGCAGCAGTAGGCTACAACTTATGAGTCACGGTAACAACAGTGTCATCACGTGACATTGTTAGCTCACCTTTTGGCGCACATCTTTTCTCTAAAGTGTTTAAAAGTGAACTCGAATTCATATATTTGCCACTCTTATGGCTTTCGAAAAGTGAATATGGAGTATAGGTGGTATTCACTCAGCCTGCAGGTTCGATTTTGCCAGGGAGCGCCACTGCCGATCCGCCATCTTCGAGGTCGCGGTTTAACAGGCTTGGGTACGCGCGTACGCGGTCGTCCGTTGGTAGTGTGTGCTAATTTCATATCTTTTAAGAAGCTTCGTTGAACAGAAGAGAGAAAAAGTTTATTTCGGAGGCGGACCGCTTTAGTTTCCTTATTGTCGCCGAGTACCGTGTGTAAAGGCTGAACCGCATCTAATTTAGCGAGCGATGGGACGAGACCAGCGACGGCGACAGCGGCGAGACAAGCGACGACGACCCGCTTCGCTGTCGCTCGGTCACTGGCGCGACGAGGCAAACCGCATGAAAGGGACGGGAGTAAGCGACCAAGGCGATAAGCGACGTTTTCTAGAAATCCAAAAACCGAGCGTCGCGACGAGCGACCGTGAGAAATCTCCGCTCGCTCGTCGCCGACTTCCGTCGCTGTCGACGTTGCTCGCTAAATCGCTTACATGCGGTTCACCCTTCACTGTCGCTCGTCGCGTAGCTCGGTTTTGATATTTCTAGAAAACTTAGCGCTAATCACCTTGGTGGTTGTTTAGTTCCGTCGCTTTCATGCGGTTCGTCTCGTCGAGCGAGTGACCGAGCGGCAGCGAAGCGGGTCGCCGTCACTTGTCTTGTCGCTCGCCAAATCGCTTGCATGCGGTTTTTAAATCGCTTGGGCTAATAAAAGATGCGCCGTATTTTTTCATAAGCTGCGCACTCGGTGAGCCGCACGGTACGTTTCTGCACAGGAACGAACGCCGAAGGCACGACGTACGACACAGAGGTGATGGAGCAACACGGTTACACGGCCGTAGTGCAGAAAATTCGCTAGAGAAAAACAATAAAGAAACTGGCAAAACAAAACAAAGAGTAATCACACCGTGCTACAAAAGCACCAAAGTAGAAAAATCAGTTCTCGCAAGAGCTACCGCCGTGGGCACGGCGCGCGACACGGAGCGCTGCATGGAGCCGAGGGAGCAACACGGCCGCGGTGAACGAGTCCGATAGCGACAAAAACGAACTAAAACACATAAAAATATTCCGACGGCGCTTCAAAAGCACCAAAGTACAAGAATAACCCCTAGTTTCGGTCAAAAAGACCCGTTAAAGTTATAAAATGCTGCTAAACCACGCTGAAAGGCCCGGCCGACACCTGCGTGCGGTAGAAAGAGACCTCGAAGATGGCGACCGTGGTGGCCGATGCCAGCGAACCTAACGAGTGACGTCGAGTGAATGTCACCTATAGTTTAGCACAAACATATCTGTTTTTGTGTTTATGGGATTTAAAACTGATGGAGAGGAGGAAACACGAGCTCACGGGGACGTCGGAACACCGATATTTGGTTGGAATGATTACTCGCACTCCACTCGCACTTCAAACACGTTCCATTGCCAAATGCTGGCGTCCCGCGTTCGCGTTCGAAGGGCGAGCACAGGTAACAGGGTGCGCACAGGTCCTTGAAACCCTTGAAAACCCTTGAATTTAGAAATTGGGTTTTCAAGGCCCTTGAAAACCCTGGATTTTTTTCTAGACCTTGAAAACCCTTGAATTTGAAAATTTGGCTTGCAGGGCCCTTGAAAGCCCTGGATCTTTTGGCTAGATTTTTAAAATCCGTGAATGGCTATTTATAATAGCAAGTTTGGGTATATATTGTACATTTTTGTTATGTTTATCGATTTTTTTTCTCGTTTCGGTCTAAGTTATTTCATTTTGTTTTGATTTAGCTGATGTTCATTGGATGGTTGGCCACATGGGAGCAGATCCGTATCCGAATCTAATCTGATCCGGGAACACTTTGCGCACTGTTTCTGCCATTGGCCTCGTGTTTTGTTGTCGGTCGTAGGAAAATGCCTGGCAAAAGCAGGTTTCAGGGTGCGTGGCTCTGCAGTGATGAATACAAGGACTGGGTGGCGCCAGATACGACAAATCAGCATTGTGCAAGATGCAAGCCGTGCGGAAAAATTTTCAATGTAGCCGCCATGGGCGAGTCGGTGTTGAAGAGCCATATGAAGAGCGCGAAACATGCCGGCACCATGAAGATCACAGGTGCAAAATTACCTGGCTCTGGGCACGAGTGAACAAACCACTGTCCCGCCTCCACCGCAGTTGCCAAACCTAAACTCTGCTTGCAAGACTCACGAGTTGGTGACAAACGCCGAAGTGTTGTGGACTCTGAAGGTCGTCACAACCCACTGTTAGGTCCTTGAAAATACTCCCACAAGGCCTTGAAATTCCTTGAATATCCTTGAATAACTTTCTTTGAATCGTGTACGAACCCTGAGGTAAAGACAGCTAGCTTTACGTCTACCCACTAAACATTCCGGTCGGAGCTCGGCGTTCTGACATCCCCACGCACCCTCGTCTCCTCTCCTTCCGTTTCCGGCCCATTGAATTGTATCGAGCAGTGAACTATGTTGATTGTCATCAAGCTTTGCAGAAGCAAAGTGGATTTCACTTCTGCGAGGTGGACGAACGACTTGGATTTCGTGTTTATTCTATTCCTTTCTGGGCTGGAATCCTAAACTCTGGTCGATGGTTTGACTTACTGCGAGACTAGCTGGCGCAAGCTACTGCCCGTTTCAAAGGGTATAGCCATCTGAGTATCCATCCATCTATCCGGCAGAGGATGTTCATCAGTCTTTGATCGCACTATTTATTTATTTATTTATTTATTTCATATACCCTCAGGGCCAAAGGCATTGGAAAGGGGAGTGGGTACAATGTATAAATAAAAAAAAAATGCAGTAATTATTAGTACAGTAAATTGACTCCTACTTATACAATATTAGCTATGGCGTTTTTGAACTGCTGGTGATCTTTGATCGTTGCTGCTGGGGCGGGAAGGCTATTCCACTCCACTGATGCGTGATGGAAGAATGATTGGAAAAAGTGCTAGTTCTACACGATGGAATGCCGACTTTATGAACATGATCTAATCGAGATGAGATGTATTGGGGAGTAAAATATGTTTGGCGTGCAAGGAAGGATGAAGAAACAGTTTGTAAAAGAGACAAAAACGAGAGGTTTTGTGGCGAGATGCTAGGGATGGCAGATTGAGGTTAGATTTCATTGTACTGATGCTTACAGTTCTATTATAGTTAGACAATATGAAACGAACAGATTTATTTTGAACTATTTCAAGTGAGTGTATCAAGTTTTCATGGCTGGGATCCCAAAGTGAAACGGAATATTCGAGTTTAGAGTGAATTAGGACCTTGTATAGTAGTAGCTTTAGAGATAAAGGTGCTTTTGCGAAGTTACGTCGAAGATAACCCAACATGCGGTTACATTATTAATAACGTACGAGGTGTGAACGCTCCAAGTAAGGTTAGATGAAGTTATAGTCACTGACAGGATGAGGAAGCCAAGGCGTCTCCTTTAGATGCTTGGCCCCCAGCATGCGCTCGTCGCCCACCGACGTGCTGAAGCTCACGAGACGTCAGAGCGTTATCGAAGGTAGGAAGCTTACACTGTAGGCAGGACAGCTGAGATGTCTCCTTGCTGTTTTTCTCTCGTCAGCGTCCACAGTCTCCTCTAATGACGTGGCAAAGTGCGTGTAAAGAGCTGCGATCTACTAGTTTGACATGAGGGCCATCTCACTTCGCAGGAAAAAAGACGCCCGTCAGCGCAGTAACTCCGCCGCTGGTGAAAGCCACCCCTGCTGCCAGCGCAGTCCCAAAGAAGAAAAGCACCCCCAAAGCGAAGAAACCGCCTTCCGTCGAAGCGACGGTTTCGCCGAAAAGGCCGTGCCTGCGGCCAAGACCTCGGCTCCCAAGAGCTCGGTGCCCGCCGCTAAAAAGAAGGCGGTGGTTGCCGGTTCGACTGTTGAGTCGGCCGCCGCTCCAGTTCAGAACTCGGCGGCCGCCCAGACGGCTCTGGATCTGAGCGCGTCCGCTGCCGCACAAGCCAAGCCGAGCACGCAGCCCAAGCTCGTTCAGAAGATTCCGGTGAGTGCCTCTCAGTTTTGTTCAGTCGATGCGGTGTACTATGGGCCGTGCAGTATGAATCGGCCTGAGATTTGGGCAGTAGAGAAGATACTTCAGAGTTAGTGTTGCAGAAAGTTACTGGATTTTCGTCTTGACGTGGCTTTTCCGGGGCTGGAATAATCTGCTGTTTTGGTTGTGGGAATCATACCATTGGTCAATATCACCAATGAACTAATTGAGTGGTATTCTCTGAACTTTGATTTTCGTGGTCCTTGTGACTCTGGGAGTCAGTATTGAAGCGAGTAATAGCTTCATTTGTTTAATTTACAGTTGGTAGTAGAAAGGGAGTGTACAATACTGAGATAACCCTGCAGATACCGATTCCCTCAGCAGCACGATTGGCTTTTAGCCCAGAACATTTCTTGCAACTTTTGGGGAAGCATGCAAAAACCAGGGAGTACTCCCGATTGGTTCGAGTTCCGCGACATTTCTTGAATTTCTCGCCTCAATACTCGTTTTGTTCAAGTTGGCGACCACCGAGAAAAGCAGCAAAACTCTCGTCAAATGTCTGTCAGCATGTGTTTTTTCAAATGGTTGTTTCAAAACTCAAACAAGCGCGGCGATCGTTGCTCGAGCTTATTCAAACAACAGGGTGGCGCGTGTTTCTTGGCATTAGGAACAGTCAACGTCGTACTATCCACCAGCTTTTCGTTTTGTCATCGCTGTTTCGGTATATAAGGCTAAAGTCACACTGCTCATACGTCGTAAGAAGGCAGTCTGCAGAAACTGTCTGAGGCATGTTTCGTTTCTACTGTGACAATCCTGTCACATTGACTGTCTGCAAACACGTTCAGACACGTTCAACTTCTATGACAGTTCTGTGACAAGACTGTCTGCAAACATGTTCAAAGCACACATACGTGTGAAGCAAACATGCTTCGAACGTCCTTGCGGTGTGCCCATGGATAATTCCGTCATTGTGCCTCCAGCAAACGTTGTGTCTTTTGTATGCTACGTACGAGCTCGGCTACGGGTTCAGGATGTGCGTATCCCGTTGTTCGGCAGACCAAGATTGCAAAGTCGTCCGGTCCCGGCGAGAAAAGCATGACGGTGAAGGCGAAGCCTGTTGTCTCGGCCACCGGGGAGCCCAAGATGTCTCCCGAGGACCTCCTTGCCTCCCGAGGCGGCGCCTGCCAAAGGTAAGAGTCCGCGAGACGGCGCGGAGGTGCTGCTGCAAACTCTGGGAATGGCTGCATCTGAGCCTCGCGGGGACGTCACTTGCATGCCTGTATCATATTTTCCGGACAATGGTCCACATCCGATGTGATAGTCTGCAAAAAAAATGTTGGTTTAAAAAAAAAAAGATTTTATTTTGACAGTTTGCCCTCGGTGCATAGTCAGCACCTGGAGCATAGCTCGTGCCTGGGCCATAGTCCGCACCCGGAGCGTAGTTCGCATCTGGAGTGTGCTCCACACCCGGAGCCTTGTTTGCACGTAAAAAATGTTTTAATACGCAGTCGATCATGACGGATGGCTGCTTAATTTATACATAAAGCACCAACATACTCTGTTATTCGGAAAATCCTTCTCACGTCGTGATAATGAATATTCTTGAAGCAACCAATCCTTGTGTAGTCTGCACCTGTAGATGGTCCGCACCCAGAAAAATTTAAACTTTTAGGCGTGTCATAGTCTCGCGGACTGCAGCCCGGAAAATGTTGTAACCGCGGTCCCTTGTGTTGCCCAACGTTTGATAAACTTGGTCGTCACTACGTTTCTCATCATGTCAAGAAAAACAGAATGTTTTGCACACAGTTTGACATGCTGTTCTAACCAGTTCTAACAAAATTAGGTTCTTGAAGAAAAAAAGCTTTTTGCTCAAGGATTTGGGCATTTGGATAAACTAACGTTTTTGACCCATGTTTTGGAAGTTCTTTTATAGTAGACTTGAAATATAAGGTTTAGCGAGGATATTTTGGTATTGCAAAAAATACTTATATGGACTGCTCTATAAGCTTACTTTTTTCTGCCAACTATCTCGCTTACTATGACTTTACATAGGTTTTATCTGTTCGGTGGCACAAGTCAACACAGTAAATTAAAACTAAATCGGCTGGAACAGTGGTTAGGTGCAAACATTTTTATGAAGGCATATTCATTATTCACACACCAATTTTATTACCATGAAGTTTTATATATAAAATGTTTTTGAGGTTCATAATAAAATGACAAAAGCCAAATTTTTTTATTCGAATTAAGAACTGCAGTTTTATTACAACCTTTACAATTTAAACGAGACATCAATTTTGGTGTTCTAAATTATACTACTTTAACATTACTGCAGTGGAATGCACTATTTACACTACCTTTGATTTTGTACCTAAAATAACCATGCACTGCAGTGTCTGATGCCTCTTCGTGCAACGAAACAGCTTGTTACGTGTTGTTGGGAGCCAAACCTGCCGTGCAGTTGATGCTAACGAAAGGTTTGAGAGAGTGGAAAGGCGAAGTAGATATCCTCTCCCAGTTTCATAGGTCAGCACTTGCACCTTAACATAATATTTGTGGTAGTTTATGCTTCAAAAGTTCTTTTGCTGCTCCAAAATGGACTTTTGGCTGCTCTAAAACATGCTCCAAGATGACCCAAGCAAATTACATCACTGTCCATCAATAGTTTCGACCAAAGCCTTTCTAGAAACCGACAGGCAACCGACGAAGGATGGGGGACTGTCGCAGCTCGTGTTGTCGAGGTACAGTGTGTTGACATGGTTCTGTGTCTTTCGTCCCCATGTCTTGTTCATATTGGTCTGGGCCACAGCTCTGTTGCTGTGCAGGTTTTCCTTCGTTGGGTTGATTTCCTACACTTCCCTCTGTCTGGGGCTTACTTTGCTCGCAACAGGCATGGTCATCAAGAAGACAGTGGCCAAGAAGATCCTGACTACCGTCCAGACTCCAAACAAGACCGTCAAGAAGCCGGTTGCAGTCAAGCCAGGCACAAAAAAGTCGCCCGACACCGCTGCAGTCGCAAAGCCAAAGTCGGACAAAACCGTCCTGCGTGAGTGGCGTTTTCGGTTCACTTCGTTTTGGCTTACTGTTGGCGCTTTTTCTTGGTGACGGGCTCTTTCTCTTTGGGGATGGTAGCTCATGGGCACGTCTTGTTCAGAGATATGCATTTGAGTGTGTGCGCAACTGCATTGGGAATTTAAATGAGCAGATAGCGCCATGCAGAGACGAGGAAAAGTGCAATGGTATGGATGTAGAAAATCTTTCTTTGTTTCCGAGCCTCTTCTTGTAACCTCAAAAAAGGCAGTGTTAACATGGCCAGTGTTTATGTTCCTATCTGCTCTGAGTGCCTACAAAGGTGTCACAAGTTAATAATCATAAATGCGGGATGACCCATCAGATTGTCAATGTTTATTTTCTCTGTCGACTCGTAAAACAAAAAAAAAAAAGATTATTTGGCATTGGTTACATAATATTTGGCGGTTTTCATTGCATATCGAATGCAGAGATACCCTATTTATATGGTACAATGGGCCCAGTAACAATGATTTTATTAATATTTGAGGTATAAAAGATGCTTTTCTGTGTTACAATGACCTTGCAACAAAACCACAAGGTCATTTTTTTCTTGTAGCCTTATGACACTCTGAGAACAAAACTACGAGGTTGCATACTTTTCCTGTACCTTTATGATGCTTACACGTAACAAAATACATATTTCTCCTAACTTTACGATGCTCACACAATTAAACTATGCGGTTGCATATCTCTTTTAGCTTTACAATGCCAATGCAATGAAAATACAAGGTTGCATATCTTTCTTATAGCTTTATGATGCCCATACAACAAACCTAAAAAGGTTTCATATCTTTCTCGTAGCTTTATGATGTCCACGCAGTAGAATTACGACGTTGCATATCTTTCTCGTAGCTTTACAACGCCCATTCGACAGAACTATGATGCTGCGTATCTTTCTCGTAGTGTTATGGCGCCCATGCAGCAAAACCATGACGCGCCCGTACAGCAAGTGCGACTCGTAGCCGTACAAAGCCCGATGCAACGAAACGACGACGCTGCGCATCTTTTCGTAGCTTCCAAGAGCGGCAGTTCCCGTCCTGCCCCCGTCCAAGCACTCCCCGGACGAAGACCCCGACCGGCTGCATGTCACGCCAACCGCGGAGGAGCTCCAGGTGGCGGAAGACACCGCCGTGCCTCCGCCAACGGTCGCGTGCGTCTGCTGCCGTTCCGACGCTGTCTTCGGAGTCCATCGCGGCCATGCGTCTCTGGCGGGGCTAAGCCAGGGGCGGCGGCCCTGAGAAGCGGCACAAGAACCCAGACTACGATACGCGGAGCGAGGCGTCGTCGTCGGAGCATGAGCTGCTCCTGCAGCCTGGGGTCGAGCACCTCGAGGTCGCGTTCAAGGTCGCGCTCGAGGTCGCAGTCTTTCTCCGGCTGCGTCCTCCCTGGCGTCGGGCCCCAGTGAGTGCCCGCAACCTTCGCTTGTTTATTTATATATTTAATTATGTCATGTCCAGAAACAGCCGCAGCCTGATACTGGGATGCGCAAGCAAAAAAACAAACGAAATAACGAAAAACATTTGATTTTGTTTTTAAGGGGCACTAAACTGGTTGTTTCTGGGATCGTCTATTTATGGTCATAACTCAATCTACGGCCTCTAAGCATGCTAAAACAAACAAAAAAAACCAACATTAGACAGATGGACGTCCAACTTTCCTATTTAAAACGGTGGCGTAGATGAACGCAAAGTGCAGGTTGCAACATCGAGCCGTAACTGACAGTAGTGGTTTCCGAACTCCATCGTCGTTTTGAGA
Organism: Ixodes ricinus; assembly: GCA_037355805.1. Lineage (NCBI taxonomy): Eukaryota > Metazoa > Arthropoda > Arachnida > Ixodida > Ixodidae > Ixodes > Ixodes ricinus. Next base: position 15,387 of record JAZHYW010056027.1, read on the forward strand.
AACAGAGCGAGCTCACTTTAGTCAGTATGAACAGTCATTCCTGCTGACCACTGGTTCCAACTAAGTATTCTTAATCCTAAATTTAGATTGTACGGAATGTACTACCATATGCACCGCTCGCTGACGGTAACTTTGTCAAATGGCCACGACATTTCAAGATCCCTCCTCAAAGTCATTCTTGAGAAAAACTAATATTTTTATTTTTTGGTTAGTATTGGTTGTTGGTAAGTAATTTATGGTTATGGTTACGGTTTTCATAAATTTCAAATAACGGTTCCTTCCGGTTATGGTTACTGAAAAAATTTTGTTCCTGAACGTTTTTTTGTTTTGGTTACGGTTTTTGTCCCTGTATTTAGTTTAGCTGATTCATTCTGACTGTACTAACTGTCAAATAAAATTTCAGGCATTCATTTTGTGTACTATTGTTCGTGCACTGAAATCGAAAAGCTTCACCGAAGAGGAAGGAGGTCGCGACGCATTTTTGTATACCTTTTGTGGGTCGCAGGGTAGCAGAGTCTGGGAACCTCTGAACAGCCCATGTATACATACACTTCTAGGTTTTGAAGGCATTGTGTGCACAATGTGCAACCAAAGCAGGTTAACCTGGCCAGTGCACCTCTTAGCGTGATGTGCCGTCTCGTTACGATCCACAGGTGACCAGCAGTACTGCTAGGGAAAGAGTAAACTGCAATAGCTGAGGGCTAAATAAAGCAGGACGAAACTGCTATCTACCCGAGTCCATCGCGCTTAGCTTTCTCTTCTGGCCTGTCTTTGCCTCCCTGGAGATTTGCCAGTTCAGAAAGACTCGAGAGTAATGCTGATCTGGAACACTGAGTCAGTTAATCCGAATCTTTAGATGGCATTGAAAACCCTTCATTATCTAATGGAGTCGTTGAGCGATTCCTAAAGTTAAGTTGGATTGCTTTCAATACAGGACCCGGTACTTTGTAGGTGGCTCTAAAGCTGCTGTCACCTCAAGGAAAACGGAAGCTTTCTGCCTAGTTCGCACACTGCACAAAGTACAGTTCTTTCAAGCTTTGGTTGTCAGAGAAAAAGCTGATTTTTGTGCTTCAAATATGTTGTTTTTATAAATGCTCTGCAAGAAGCCAAGATTTTTTTTGCTTGATACGAAAACAAGTATAGAGCCACTGAATATTTCTAGAGTACCATATTTTGTAGTGTCCACCCGATCGAAAGAATTGAGCCAATCGAGGTTTCTGGTTGGCTGATATCGGCGATGTTGATTCTGGGAAGAAAAAAAAAAAGATGGTGTGGTACAAGGATATGTGCACTGGAGATTTAAGCGGCCGATGAAGTACAACTTGTTAGAAGGTGGCAGGAGTGCCGGTTTTCGCTAGGGCTGTGTGGTGGTTGCGCAACTTTCGAATATGGAGGGATTCTACCGTATTTTGGAATGCACTTCTCTCGGAGGTGCCTCAACCTGGTTTCGCGACGCCTGAACTCAGTCGCATTCCCGTTTCAGCCGAACACTCCCCGAGGCAGCATGTTTCGAGGAAGACGGCGTCACTCCCCGATCGTCTACGACCGTAAGAACAGGAGCGCCGAAAGTAAGCTCTCGTCAGTCACTCCTCTTCTCGGCTAATCTTGAAAAATTGCCACAATTCGCCCCGTTCATGTTTTTGAGTGTCTAATGTCTCTTTTAGAGCTTCATTTGCGCAGCCGTCTTTCCCCGTCCCGGCGGGAGCGCCGGGTGGCGTCGGGGAGACTGTTTTCGGACCGGTTTGGGACCCAAGTCTCGCCACTCGCACCCGATGTGCGCTGAAAGACTGTGTTCTACGTCTCCTGCACTGACAGGGAGACGGGGGTGCCAGAGTCCCGGCCCTAGCGTGGGAAGACCAATCCTTGAATAGGAAACTTTCGCTCAATATGGCGAATTCCAAAAAGTTGGGTGACCATGGGCACGGCAGCGAGAGGGGGTATTGACCGTACCGTGCCCCAATGGCAAAGCCGACGAAGCTCTTTTTGGGAAGGAGCGAGACGACGCGCGCGTTGTGTGGCGTTCACGGTTCTTGAACAACGGGCATACGGAAATTTGGATTTGCCGCTGAGCTGCTGCTCGAAATGGTGAAACCGCATCGGTTCCTTTACAGACAGACGTGAATGCGATTTTAAGGAAGAACAGCCAAAGAAGAAAATACTACAATGGTCAATCATCGGCAAAGAAATGTGGCGTAACGAGTGATTGATGTGAAACGTGCTCTCAGTTCTTGTCGTTTTTGTTTTGAAAAGTAAAACTCGAATAAAATGTTTTAAAGCGTTGCAAAGATCGTATAGTGAGCCAAACCACAACCTACAAAAAAGAAAACAGTTTTAGCGGCGCCGTTGACGCCGATCACCCGTACATTCGGTGATCGGCGCCGTCTAACGTAGTCACAAAGAGGGGTTAAAATATTGGTGGTAGAGACCAAGGAAAGTAGGGAACTTGCGCACAAAATTAATGTGTTATACCGGTTATACAGTCGTATCGAGGTTTAAAAGTTTGACGCAGAATTTGAAAGAAAGGTTTCTAGGCTAGGTGGTGCAAGTATCGCCAAATATAGGGGGCGCATCCACCATCATCCATTTATCCACAGTAGCCACCCCCAGTGGGTTGCTCCCTCGCCGCTGGTTCGAACACTCTCAACGTCGCCGGGATGGGGCGAAGAGCCGGCTGTGTGATTGAGGCTTTACCCGGTAGTCGTGTAACGTGTGGTCGAACTACAAGGTTTACAAACTGCCATCGTGCGGCTAGCGAAGGATCGGGGCCAATCGTATTGAGGTCGGTTCACACACTTGGGACTGCTTACGACCCCTTGCAATGTCTTACAACGGAGGACGCAATGGCGCGCTGGCATTGTCTATGTGGTGGTTCTGCAATTGCATTTAGCTGTAGCGAAGGTTTTTGAAGTATTTGCGAGATCAGGTGTACATTCTGTTTACAAGAAATGGTCGTTTATAAGATTGTCAAAAGTTTTCAAGTCAGTAGAGAAAGAACGATGGGAAAACATAAAATATTCAGAAATCGCGGCTGTTCCACGGCTAGCCAATAAATAGTGCCGGTCTGTTCTCGTTGTAAGAGATCACAGGTCGAAACGCACTCAGTCGTAAGCAGTCAGAAGTGCTTGAGCAGCCTTAGTGCATCGCGGCTCGAAGCACGTGGAGCAAAAGCTTGAGTCGCAGAAGCCAGGGATCCCATGGTTTGAATCCGGCCCCTGCAAGTTTCAATACGGACGATTGTCACACTCGTGCGTGCTCGTGTAATCACTACCGCCGTGATGCACGTTAGAGACTCGGGTTAGCAGTCGTGCTGCACTGACCGAAATTGTCATGTAGGGTTCGAACCAGCATCGCCTAACCTCAAAGGTAGGATGAACTTGCACTGTCTTAGCAGTTGCGTCTAGCTTGCTTTTGTCAGTCGGGTGTCGTCGAGCAAGGACTAGCATTCTGTCCGGTTTTATAACGTGTTAGATCTCGCTGGCACGCTCGCAACAATAGGGCTGATCCTTGTTTATCCGTGTTAGTGCGCAAGTATGACCATCTCATTCAAAATGCAAATGGCGGAATGACCTGACTTTGGTCTTGTCGCGCTACTAAACGGTTGCGGTGGAAGCTCCGATACACAAGCGGAATTTTGAGAATAGTTTTGGTGCAAAGTGGCTAGATGTTTAAGAAAAACGCGATTAGGGTCACGTGTGCTTGTCGAACATGCACGTGCGAAAGAACTGCGGAGCATGTGTTTCACATTTATTTTGTACAAGGCAATGCCCTTTCATGGCTTTGTGTGAGCAGACATTTCAGTGAAAACCTGGAACATGTGTTTCATATTCCTTTTGTGACCCTTTATTAAATGGTGCATAGATTATGTGCGGCCACCATTAGTTGGTCATGCTCAATGAGCATGCATCGGACATGAGCGCTTTGTCAGCGTTCGGAGTGTTTTCGGATCGAAACGCATTCCACAAGAGCGCTGCGTCAGTGCGCAATGCGAACTTGGAACCAATCGTGGGCTTCATGCCGGAAGCAATGAGACCAACTAATGGCGGCTGTACATAATCTACGGTATACATCATTTCACAATTTCGGAAAGGGTCTATACTGTGCGCTTTGCATGGTTTCATGTAAGCAGACATTTCAGTGAATAATGCAGCTTCATTTTTTCTTTTGTCTCGCAGGAGCCCAGAAACGTTCCAGGTTCTCATCTTCGAGCAGAAGAGGTGAGTGGATGACTCTGCGGCTGAGGCCCTGTTGTTTGTCGTCTTGTCATTGTGAGTGGACTCACTGTTTGCCTCGCTTCTCCAGAGCACTCTGAACCCTCGGACCATCACCTGGTGAAGTACTTCTTCCGCAATGCCAGATTCTTTGGTGAAGAGCAACAACCACGAGAACGTGGCACTCTCCAAAGCCAAGGTAGGTGCAAGAGTCTTTGTACTCTATGTGAACATGACATTGGCATTTTTTGGGGGTAATACTCATAAAATGAGGGGATTCAGCTGCACTGTAGTCTGTCGATGATCATGAAGCTAGGACAAGCTCCATCCGTGAAATCCTTTGCCCTTTCCACTTTAGATGAATGAACACTGGAGAGAAGGCAAGTCCTGCTCGCCTCCTCTCCAGCTTTTGCTCTGCTAAAATGGAAAGTGTGAAAAGTTTTTTTGGGAGGTGCCTGCCCTGGTCTCGTAACCTACAACAGAGTATAGTATATTAGTTTTGATGGCGGAATTTTAGATATGAGAGAATCCACCAGAAAAACTGTCAATGGCTTGTTCGTGGTAACAGTGTCGCCCTCTGTGCTTTACCTGGTATGGTTTGAACCTGTAGGCTTTGCTTTACATTAAAGGGACCATGAAGTGACCTTTAATGCGAATAGCATTCTTTGGATACTTCACGCACTTTTCGTCTATGTATCTATCTATCTATCTATCCTGGCTATCTAACCTCTTACGCCGCGGGTCGATAAATAAATAAAAAAGACCGGCGCCGGCTGGGATTCGAACCGTTGACCCTTTGATCAGCAGGCAGACGCGCTAACCACAGAGCTATGAAGGCAGTCATTCAACGCACTCTAAACGGTTGTTTATATCTTTACCATAGGACGCGCTTTACAGCGCTGTCACAGCACCGGTGCGCGCGTTCCATGCACGAGGGCTCATTCCGCTCTCGTGAGGCTGAGCACGGCCGCTAGCTCACCCTCTCCCGCGCTCGGGAGAGGGTGATGTAGCGGCCGTGCTCAGCCTCACGAGAGCGGAATGAGCCTCGTGCATGGAACGCGCGCACCGGTAGCTGTGACAGCGCTGTAAAGCGCGTCCTATGGTAAAGATATAAACAACCGTTTAGAGTACCGTTGGTTGAGACTAGCTGAGACGCCAGAAAAGTCTGGTCGGTACCATTTTGAGTGTTTGTGCGTATGGCGCGTGCTTTGCTCGCCTTCCTAAGTGACACAAACGCACGTGCTGGGCTGCGGAGATCGTGCGCAGGGCTGTGAAAGTGTCAACAAATTTAGAATCGCCTCAAGAGTGGGCTGGCGTATCTAGAGTGTGCCGGCCACCTGACGAACGCGCATAACTCCGCACCGTTTGATGCTGTCGCATTAACGTAGATAATCATTCCCAAAGGATTCTGCTTTTTTTATTTCCTATGCACACTTTTAAACCTTCAATGTTCACTGAATGCGAGAGATTATTGAAGTATAGAGTTTTCCTTCAACTTCACTCGCCAAAAACAAGCCGCCTGAATTTGACACGTCGAGCATTTGCGGCACCGGGCAGTAGGAGAATGCTTAGAATGTCAGGCGGCTGGATGTGCCGGCAGGTTTTACCAGGGTTATACTGTGCTGACGCGCCGATGCCACCAACATATTTTCCGGAATCGGCGCCTCTCATCACCGTGATAGCCATGACACATACGTATCTGGTGAAATTCAACTAGATATGTTGCGCTATCGCCATGGGCCGTACGCAATGTCCAGCAGGTCGTCGCACGACAGTCGCTTCCGCCGCGTCTGGCTTCCCGGTAGCTCTAAAAAGGGACGCGCTTCACTACCAGTGCAGCAGGAAATGCAGAGTTTTTTATGGGCTCAAGCTTTATTAACTTTTATTCTGTCAGGATAGGCTCGCAGGGCATGAGAAAAAAAAGAAAAGAAAAGATGAAGTGCGCTATCTCGAGGATCACAACTTTTAAGCACGAGCTTTACTGATGAGGTTAAGTCTTGGCAGCCGTTCTGAGTGCAAAGACAATGTATCTTGAGACGCATCAACTGAGGTATGATTCGTGATCACACTGACATATGCGATCGCTCAAAGGATGCTATACTGATCGCACTATCGGGTGATGGACACACGTCAGAATTCGCATCCTCATGCACGCTTCTTTTAACAGCATCACACCAGTCATACCTTGGCTTGAGCATACGCATGGAATCCGCAAAATAAGCAGTCCGTCGATGTTCGAGGATTGTACTATTGCTAAGGCACCGCTGTAGGGGCCATAAACAAAGACGACGGCATGAGTGTTTCTGCTAGTTCCTTTGAGGGTAGCCGGCACACATCGCCAGGATGAAAGTAGAGGGATCCTCCTGTAGACGCTGACGACGTGGGCTGTCATTGCAAAACGCTGACGAGGAATTCAGTCAAGGATTGGTGCCACGCGGAACGATGGCTTCCACCACGCTGACCATGTCAGCGGGACACCACCGAGCCTATGCTATTTCAGCAGAGAGCAGGAACGGCGAAACAGCACAGCCGCAGTCTTATCTTGCTTTTGCGTCGCTTACCACACCGATAGATGGTGCCTATAGCCCGAGCATTACTGCAATTCGCCAGTATTCCGTCACATCGCTAATTATTCAACAAAAATGTGGATCAGTATATCCTTGAACAAAACTTTGAAGAAACTTTCGCCGGCTATTTATTGCTTATGACTGCGATGCTGGTGGCGCAGGACAATCTTGTACAGCAGGAGACCCAGATTTGCCTGTCGCTCCTTGGCACTCACGGATGCATCGTAGTGAAAAGGCAGAGCTTTCGAATGATACAGTGCAACCCACTTATAACAATACCACATATAACGATGTAATTTTTATAACGATAAGTTTCTAGAGTTTCTAGACTGGAAATGATTAGTTTCTAGTCCAGATACAACGATAATCGGTTATTACGATTGAAATTTTGGGTTTTCTTTTTATCGTTATACGTGGCTTGCACTGTAGAAGGTATAAAGAGTCCGCTTTTCTTTTTAAAAGTTCTATAGCGAAATATTTTTTTTTTGGCTCTCGATTTGTATTTTGGTTTTCTTTTCACACCGTTTTACGACGTGCGGTAGATGAAAATCAATTTCAAAATTGTTTCGTGGTGCCTTTAGGCTCTGGTAAGCCTCCAGTATTGTACAGTCTAATCTCGTTAATTCGAACTCGAGGGGGACCGAAAATTTGTTCGAATTAAACGAAGTTCGAATTAACGAAAGCTCATTAAATGGAGTACTTACGTGCAGCGCTGCGTTGGGCGGCGCATGTGCACTGAGCTAACACATGAGTGACGAGTTCCAGGACATTTATTTTCACCGATCACAAAGGGAAGTAATCCGTGACGCGTGCCTGTGCGCGGTTCCTCAGTCGTGAATCAACAAAGATAGCTTGGACCTTGGAGACCAGCTCTAACGCGGCATCCGCGTTAGAACGGAACTGTCGCACTCCCGCCGAAAACACGCCGAAGAGCAGCGGCGCAGCAAACGTCAGTCGCGCGCCCACCGCGAACCGCAGCAACGCGCGAGTGCAAGGCAAGAAACGGAACTGTCGGGCTCCCGCCGAAAACACACCGAACCGCAGCAGTGCGCGAGTGCAAGGCAAGAAACGGAACTGTCGCACTCCGCCGAAAACACGCCGAAGAGCAGCGGCGCAGCAAACGTCAGTCGCGCGCCCACCGAAAACACGTCGAACCGCAGCAACGCGCGAGTGCAAGGCAAGAAACGGAACTGTCGGGCTCCCGCCGAAAACACACCGAACCGCAGCACTACGCGAGTGCAAGGCAAGAAACGGAACTGTCGCACTTCCGCCGAAAACACGCCGAAGAGCAGCGGCGCAGCAAACTTCAGTCGCGCGCCCACCGAAAACACGTCGAACCGCAGCAACGCGCGAGTGGAAGGCAAGAAACGGAACTGTCGCACTCCCGCCGAAAACGCGCCGAAGAGCAGCGGCGCAGCACCGTCCGTCACCGTGCAAGAGAGCACCGCACCGCTCATCGCAGCATTCAAGGTCACCACGTGATCGGTTGTCATGGTTATTTGGAACTGGAGACGTTGGAGGCGCTGCCGCATGAGTTAGCCCGCTCCTGAAGGCATGCTCGGCGGCGCGGGAACTGTTTTATTAATATTCACCCTACAGCAACGAAACATGGGCTATTTATAGAGTTTTTTACGCTGATTTCAAATATGTAATTAGTTTCCTTGCAAGTTGCATACTTTTTGTGTTGCACCATGACAAAGTGTAAAGCATAGGCCTTTTGCCCCCCCTGTTTGCATCACTAAACTTCCATATTTATCGACCACTGATGGTTCATACTGCTGCAATCGAACTGTAGAATGTCGAAAAGCAAGTAGGAAGTGCATCAAAAATATTTAATACACGTGAAAAATTCGAACATGGGAAGTCCATAATACCCAGACCCCAGTAAGTGTTTACTTGCACATTTTCTAATATATAAAAGCAATATCGAGGTTTAGAGGAGATAACAGCATTCCTCACACCTTAGAATAAACGTGGGCAAAATTTCATGCAGATCCGAGCACCAGAAGTACCGAAAACAAGATGGGCAAACTCAAAAAGTTGCCAAAAATTGCATTTTGAGAAAAACATATTTTAAAATTATAATTAAAAGTTTAGTTATGAAAGAAGTCTTGAAATGCGATCAAATTTGCACACAAAAGAGGCAAACTGTCCTTCTAGCAGCCACTGCCACTAAAATGAGCCTGCACCATAAGTTTCTCCTTCACGGCTCTTCCGGGCAGACTCCTCGACAAGAGATTTCTTTTTCAGCGTACGCCGATGTGCTCTTGCTTCTGCTGTTAATTTGCCAGACATCTTTTTCTGGCGTGTGCTGTCTCGTGATGTGCCAAGCACAACCAGATCTTGGGGTGGAAGCACGCCCAGCTCTTCCAGGACACGTTCAAAGCTGGAGTGCCCTCGGTTAAACCACAAAACAGCCATGGCTGTGGCCGTCTCCACAACAAACCTTGAGGCAAATCGTGTCTTCGGACAGAGGAGCCATATTTTGCTGTTTAGCGACTCCGCCGCATTTTGAGTTTTGCCCCGGACACAGCGGGTCAGCAGCTTCTCATCGGTCAGTCTTTTATAGATGGGGATTATTGCCTTTCCCTGGGCCGTGGTGAGCAGGGGTGTGTGGGCTGGTGCAGGTTCACCCAAGGCTTCGGCACGCCTATGTTTGCACCAGGATGCTGGTCCTTCTGGGCAGAATTTGTGGTTGCTCGCACCATCTGAAGAACAAGAATGAAAATAGGAGGCCCAAATTGCCTGGTGCATGCCTTTAACGCTGCCCCTATTGCTTGTTATGGCAACCTGGTAATAGGTCTGCAGCTTCTGGATCACAGGCTCTTTCAGCTTCTCCCCTCTTGGCAGTGGCACTTTTAGTTTGCGAAGAGCACTTCCAAGGCGCTTTGCCACGTGATTGGTGCAGTCCTCCTTTTCAATGTCTACAGCACCACCATAGACATTCGCTTCCACAACTGCAGTGTACGCTTTCGAGTCTCCATCGCTCAGGAATTTTTTGAAGCACAATGGCGTGTCACAAGACTGGCTCCTTTGCCATATCCGCACTGCAGCTTCTGCTTCCATTGCGTGGGCCGAACAGTCAACATTTCGCTCACACACAGGGCCATGAAAAGCTTGCCAAATTTCCTCCTCTTCATCTGGCAGAGCCTTATGCCGACTGCAGGCCACACAGAAGTTTGACAGGACTTCGAAGTCCAAACAGAGTCCAGTGTCAAGAGACACAACTGTACCGATTCCATTGTGGCTCTTATGACCTCGTTTCTGCCACGTACCGTCGTACATGACGGCAATGTCGTCCCCACCCACTTCACTCTTTGTGAGCTGCCTAGACTTCGCAAGATTTTGGGAGATGGCATCCATTGCCGCATCACGAACTTTCCGGCTGATGGCTGTAAAGGACTTGTGGTGCATTGGCTTTTGCAAGCCAACGATTCCCGCAAATCGGACAAGCTGCTCGTAGCCCATTCCTACAGAGCGCGCAGCCACAACAGCTTTCACATTCACAGCGAAGCTATCGCGCGAGCTCCCGCTGTCGTAGGTTCTGCTTGCGCTCGGTCCATCACCCGCCGCACTCACGCTGGCCTCCCCACTCGAAGCAACTCGCCGTGACGTATACGTTGCCGAAAGGACACTTTCGGGGCACTCACTGTTCTCGCAGCGTAGTTCCAGAAATGATGCAAGTCCTTTGCGTTTGTCAGCTGGTTCCCGGACGCGCATTTCCGAACGGTGACACGTTGGACACACTGCACCGATCACAAGTATGTTCAATGCTGTTAGGTCAGTGATTAGGGAAGACTCTTCATCTCGCGGTCTTTCTTCATCGTCGAAAAGTCCGATCTTTTTTTGGGAGGCACTGACGTACTCCAACGCCGCGGCAAACTCGTCGGAAGAAGCGGCGTCGCTATCGCTAGGCCTCGCGGCCGCAGACGCACTTGCCGTTGGGCGAGTCTTTGGCTTCGATTTGCGCCGGCGCCCTCGAAATTTGTGCAGCGAGCGATACTTCACTGGCCGGTGACTGCGCTTGCTACGGCTTTCTTCATCCATAACGAAGATAAAAATGCGAAAGAATCGTTGTTCAACTGCGCAGCTCGATGAGACACGGACCCAGCAAGTAGGCTTCGCCACACTAAAGGCGCGCATCGGCCAATGGTGGTTCAATTTTGACCCATTTCCAGTTGAGTCTCGGCTTTGATTTTTATTTTCAGTTATTAATGCGGCTGAAATGCGTGACGTGCTTGTGCTAATGACTTACGTCGTCGTATTCGGCGCAACGTTGGGCCGACAGACCGCTACGGATGAATTCAAATTCGGTGATGCGATGACGATCGACCAAAATGCTCACCTCGCACTCCCCATCAACATTGCTAAATCAAAGTAGGCTCACCAGTTTCCTAGAACGCCTAGCGCCCCTTCATGTCATGTTCGCTCGGTGGCACTTGCTACGCATCAGCCCGACCGATATGAACGAGAGCGACGGAACTGGTGGGTCGTCAGATGCACATATGCCTCTGGTGGAAAGCGATTCTATTGTTTTTATGATGAACATGAAGTGTGCGCAGGAAGAGCGTCGGATTCAAAATCTTTTCCTCCATCGCCCGTGGTAGCAGTGCTGCCGCCAGCGCTAGAAAGGCCATCCACCTGTTCCCGAGAGAAGGACCATTTTCGAACGAGAGCCCTTCCGTAGAGCTTATCAACCGATAGATTTAAGAATGTCGCTCCACATGCCTCCATACTGTCGCCCCTGTGTCGGCGCGGCTGGTGCGCGTCGCAGAGGGTCCCGACCTCCGTCAGAGGAGAAGTTGTTGCAAACGTATGAACTCCGCCCAGGTTTTGCCCGTCTGGCGTCTGAGTCCACCCACAACTGCCCACCGATCCAGTGGGTGCTGCCCCCGGGTCTGAGTGCCAGGGCTCTGGGGAGGGGTCTTCCACGTGGACTGGATCTGCAGGTACTCCTTGTTCGTTTCGTCGCTCTTCCGCAAGATGCGGCAGAAGTTGCGAGATTCCTCAACTCTGGGCTCGCTTTCAGGAGGGAGCTGCCGTTCACCAAGACCACTCACCTGTACAATCCGTGGAACGAGGGAAGCAGGTCAAGATCGGAAGGGATGGACAGGTGGGTAATCCT
>JAZHYW010056028.1:0-28493 GCA_037355805.1 Ixodes ricinus
TCCGAGGACGACGGTGAAGGTCGCCACTCTACAGCCCAATGTGAAATGAAGACAGGCTCGTTTTTCTTTTTTTTTCTTTTTTAACGCCGCGTTGTCACGCGGACGCATGTGCGCTTTGACGCGTGGGGACCCTTCTTATCTTTCTGACAAGTCGCAGGAAACGACACCAATACATGGTTTGGACAGACATCTCAGGGACTCGACGGTCAAGTGTTCATATTTCGAACTTCGAATCTTTGAAAGTCTGAATCTTCTGTGTTCGGATACAAATTAACGTTTCGAAATCGTCGGACAGTCGCGCCAGGCTCTGGTTGTGCGCAGTCCGCGCAGCATCGCGGGGAGGAGGGTTGTTGATATGTCTTGTGGGGGTGCCCGGGGCCGGCGACCCCGGAAGTGTATTCTACAGGGGGGGGGGGGCGGGGGGGGGTGTTTAGACGGTGAAATAAAAAAAGGGAAGAAAGTAAAAAAATATTAAATTGAAAAAAAAACACTTACAAATATTTTACTGTTTATAGAAGGTTTATTATCCCTATACTTATACGGTGTGCCCATACATTCAGAATAGGACCAGTACGCCTCTCTAAAGTCATGAACATTCCTGACCCGATATCGTTTCATGATCCATTTAATTACTGCCTCTTTTTCAATTCATTTATTTACTCCCATATTACATATGGGGAGTTCAACAATACAGCAAAACATGCAACAAAGTAATCTTGGTAGTTAAAGTATTTAGGGCTCAAACCGCCTCGTCCACCCTTTCTAATAACTGAACTCTCGTGTCCCAAACTAACAGATTCTGCATACAAATAGCAAAGAAATAATTAAGAATGAATGCAATTGTAATATAGCAACCGCTGTCATTTTGGGCACATTCACGGGCATATCTCTCATAAAGATCAAGAAGGGTATTTTCAAACTCTCTTTTGTTTTGTTTCGTCTAAGTTCACCAAATTTAGAGCTCCACAGCCATTTAGACGTATTACTTGCCGGTAATAGGTTGACCCGGCCTAAAAGCCGCAAACAAAACCACAAACTTCCCTAAAACCGCCTAAAAAAAAAAGGGCAGAAAAAAAGAAGGCCGAGGCTACATCCACGCGCGGGGACGTAGCCACGTCGGGAGGAGATAAGGCTCCATCCACGCAAAAGGTCACGTGACTTATAATATAACGACAGAATTTGTTTTTATGTACATATTATGCTTTCTCATGAGTAAATATAGGATATAAAAATAAAGAGGTTAGATTTTATTGATGTAATAAAGTTAATATGTCACGTGACCTTACAAATTTTTAGACAATTTTCTTTTTTTACTGTTTTCTAAGACTAATAGCAAATATCATGCGTCATAAAAATAGTATCAATAGATATCCTTATAGTTATGTTGTCCAGGAGTCACACACACGTGTGGGCGGCGTGCGTGCCATTCGTGCGTCTCTGCCGTGCGTGTGGGCGTGCAGCAATGTGGTGCGGGTGCGGCCTCCGGGGCCTTCACCCATGTGTGCATCGCTGCCGAGGCGAGGCAGTGAGGCTTCGTTGTATGTGTGGTTGCACAGTGGTTGGCTTGGTTCGAGGCGTTTTAGCGCGAGCTTATGTGCATCAAAGGGGACAAGTGCGAGCCCACCGCTCCATGCGTTCTTGACTTGCGCGCACGCTCGCAATCTCACAAAGATTGCGAGAGAAGGGAAAACATCCATTATATAGGCCCAGTAAGAACAAATATACTGAGAGCATTCAATCGAGGAAACTGTGTAAAAGATTCCAGTAACAGTTTATTCCATGACAAAGAAAACAGTAGCCGATGCAAAGATGCTACTCGTCCACGAGATCACCGATGAACACGAAGCCCTTCTTGCGGCAGAACTCCTGCAGGAGCCAGTTCACGTCTCTGTGCCGATCATTCACCGCCTGGATCTCGGCACTCTGACTACGCGGACACTTCAATGAAGAGAACCTGCATGTTCTCCCGCCTCGGAAGGACGGAAGAAAAGGCGATCTGCATCGTCGGATTGCGCTCCAAGATCTGAGCGGCCAGCCGACGGTACTTGTCAATGTACGCGCTGGCACAAACGCTGGTGTTGTTTGTGCCTACGTGCAAAATGACAGCATCAAAATCGAGCAGGAAGCCTCGATCCTAATGCCACTAAACGCCCGCACTTCGACAGCCACACGGTTATTCGATGGGAAATACTGGGACAAGTATTTCACCATCGAACCCCCGGCAACCAAAACTCGAGGCGTGTCAGAAGCGCGACCGTGCTCACAAAGGGCCAAACTCCTTGACCAAAAAAACAAGAAAAAAAAATAGAGAAGACGGAAGGAGAACTGCCTCCGTCCACGCAGGAAGTGACGTAGTACGCCGGAAGTGACGCAGTGCGTGGATGGAGCCCTATCTCCTCCCGATCTGGCTACATCCCCGCGCGTGGATGTAGACACTCCCAAAAAAGAAGGATTAAAACTTTTTCAGACTATTAAATGAAACTTGAACTACTTTAGATCTATCCAAGTCAAAAGCAGTTCAACTGTACGTACGTATGGTAGCGGTAGCACAGGACCAAACCGCAACCTGTCTCGATTTAAAACCTCGTTCTTCTCTTCTTGGGGAAGCGCTCATGTGGCCGGGAGGAAGGCGGGAAGGGGGGGGGGCGGGGGAAGTTAGGTATACTATGAAGCCACGAGCACGCAAAGAGCAACAGTTTGGCTACCCCTGCTCTAAACTAAGAATAAAAATAATACCTCAGAGGCTCAAAAAAAAAAAAAAAAATTGCAGCGGTCATATTATTTGATGGCAGAAAAGGTGTCCCCACTGGCAGATCAGACACGGGCTCCAGAGCAGTTGCTTGCAGTCACTAATTCTCAAAAACTTTTGGGGGACATCTGAAGATCCGGCTTTTTGAAACGCCTGTTTGTTAGTGGTTAGAAAGGAATGCTTCGGGAGGCTCACTAATATTTCTTTTTGCGTGTTTTGCGTGGCGTCGCGGCGGGCCACGCGAGAGAGAGAGAGAGAGAGAGAGAGGGGGGGGGGGGTCGCGGCGGGCTGCCGCCCCGGGTGCCGCTGACCCTCGTGACGCCACTGCCGTCAACCATGGCTGTGGAAACGCGCAAGACACGTGCAACGAGTGGGTGTCCCGCCGCCATTCGCTTCCATGGTAGAGCGTATCCAAGGGTCGCTATTCAGTGCTGCACCGCCATTTGCTTCAAGGGCCGCTCGAGACACGGGCCCGTGCACGGCGGGGAGGGGGTTGGGGCGGGGGGGGGGGGGGGTTTAGGGCGTTTTACCGGCGTGCGGTCGTGTATCACTACCCTGTGATGAAGGTTAGAGAGGACTAGCAATCGTACTGCGGGCTCCACTTCTCATCTACAGTGGGTAACATTGTCACCATACTCTGGCAGACAAGTACCCCAGCCACGATACTCTTGAGTCTTGCTGTCTAAGCAACCAACGACAACTTTGTTTTTCAAGCGACAGCTTTATGGGCAACACTTCGCAGAGATTTCGACTTCGTCCGTTGTCGTCGCCGCTACTGAAGAATTCTTCTCTCCGCTCTTGGCGCGAAGCCAGGAAGTCGAATTTTCCTGTTGGCCGCGCAGCGCGGAGGTCGAGAGCCCCGGCCTCCCACCAGTAACGACGCGACGAAAGGAGAGCTTTCCGTGTCGTTTGCTTGAAACTTGAAAGACTTGTTTTCAAACATTACTCGCGTTATGCAAAATCCCACTTTGGCAGAATCCAGTGTCTACGCGCAATGTTGGATGGTTTTAGAAGCTTCCACCGCGCTTACTCACTTACTTCATGAACCACCGAGCACTGGAGGCGGGCGTCAGAAGCATCCACGATAGGACGGCTATGAGAATTAACACGTCACACCTCCGTCCTCAGGTACGTGACGACACAATTCCACCCGCATTGCGCGACCGTGCTACCAGTGCTACAGCTACCGTTTTCGTTTATTCGAACATTGCGGGCGAAAAGTACGACTTTTGTAGCGTGAGCTACACTGGCCGAGGTTGAGCAGTTTCGCGTGGCTTCTAGAGAGCCGTGCTGCGCATGCGCGAGGAGCAGTGACGTCACATGGCGCACAGCTGGCGCGCGCTCCGCCGCCGCCGCCGCGCGCTCGCCGCCGCGCGCGCCTCGCCGGTCTGCGCATTTCAGAGGAGTGACGTCATAGCCGCGGCAGACGCACTGGCGCCGCCGCGTGCCCAGCTGTGCGCCTCCGTTGCGCAGTAGCCAAGTCTGGCGCTGCACCGGAGCCGCTTGATTGCGCCTCTCATTTTGTGCGCATGCGCAGAGGTATCAGGGGCGGTATACATATAGCGGGGCGTTTACCAGTGTGGTATAGCCATGGAGAAGGAGAGCGAAATTGCTGCTCAGCGGCGCAGAAGAGCGGAGAAGCTTAACTCATCGGATCCCGAAGTAGTTGCCTGGCAGTTAGCGGTTCAGCGTATGAAGAACGAACAGACGAAGGCTAAACATGGTGCGGAGACACTGGAGCAAAGGGAGGAACGTCTAGCAAAGCGGCGTCGCCAGGAGGCTGAGCGACGTGCCCAACCCTCTCAGCAGCAGCAACAACAAGACGCCGTCGATGACGTCAAGGCTCGCCGATTGACTGACTATACGGCGAAACTCAGCGAAAGCGCCAGTGGGACTCGGACCTTCGATACATGTATCACATAATGCGTATACCGTGTGTGTGTCATTGAAGCAGCAGTAAGGATGATAATCAAGCTAATTCTAGACAACCAGGAAAGCTAAGAATAACCAGCTGAACCTAAGCTCACGCTGCTGCAATTTTTTCTTCTTCAAGCCCATGAGTTTTGCATTTATTATTCAGCGCTTCTTCACTACAATGCAAAGAAAAAAACACATCACGAATATATATATATCTTTTTTGGAAAGGAAAAACAAAAAAACAGATGAGAAAAAAGAAAAAAAAAAAAAGCGCAAAATTGAGAACGAAACCGAATACGATTGAAGCCAAGTCAAGCCCGAGGTGCATCCGAATGTGAAGTCAGTTCCCTGCGCATGCGCAGTAGGCTTCGATTGTTTGGGGGCTGTCGTGGTAGGTGCTCGCTCGATCTCTATGCTTTGATACATTTCGTGTTATATCAGGCCGAGATATGACTTCCGAAGACGCCGAAAACAAAGGTGAGCAACGGAACAGCAGCGCGATACGGCACACTCTAAGGCCCAGAATGTGAAGGAAGATACGATACAAGGTTCACACTTGCGGGAGGTGCGCGTCCATGATTCGCTGACTGTGCCAAAAATCTCGGTTTCCTTCACAAGTACGTTTCATCCACTGACGTAAAGTAAATACATGACCTTTATTTGAATATCCATAATAATATTTGATAAAAATTGGCTAATTTCGTGCGGTAATCTGGGTCCTGTGTCTTCTCTGTAAGGTGCCGGTACTGTTGACCACTTTTCACGCTTGACCTATCGGCTTTATGTTGTTTTTCTCATCAACGTTTCCTGCATCAACGACAAAGAAACATTCAGTTGGAAGTGTTTTGACGTGATCGTTGTGTCGTTTATGCGACGTAATGGATTCTATCGAACCTTACGGCTGCCCCTTTGTTTGATATTAACTGCATTTTCCCGTTCTTTGAGGTAGGCTTCCGTTTTGAGGCCCGTACCTCCAATGTTGACCTACGACTGTGTTTTTTTATATTCCGTACTTGGTGCTTCTTTTTTTTTTAAAGATATGGAGGTTAATGTTTTGGACGAACTCCTGGAGAACGCCGATGACGATGACTTGGCTGCGGAACTCAAGGACGAAGAAAAGAAGTGTGGTGCGTATGCATTTGAGTTTTGCACGATCTCTTCTGGCCGCGTTGTTCGCATCACTGTTTCAACCGAAAGGTCGGGCTTGGTTTGGCTCCTTTATCTGTTTTTGGTCGAAGCGCTCTCGATTTGTACTCGGTTTCGCTAGCTTGCAAAGCCGAATGTCGTTATTAATCTGCCCGTTTTTCATATAGCCTCCTGACAATGTGCAGCAGTAGGCTACAACTTATGAGTCACGGTAACAACAGTGTCATCACGTGACATTGTTAGCTCACCTTTGGCGCACATCTTTTCTCTAAAGTGTTTAAAAGTGAACTCGAATTCATATATTTGCCACTCTTATGGCTTTCGAAAAGTGAATATGGAGTAGTAGTTTAGCACAAACATATCTGTTTTTGTGTTTATGCGATTTAAAACTGATGGAGAGGAGGAAACACGAGCTCATGGGGACGTCGGAACACCGATATCTGGTTGGAATGATTACCGCACTCACTCGCACTTCAAACACGTTCCATTGCCAAATGCTGGCGTCCCGCGTTCAGCGTTCGAAGGGCGAGCACAGGTAACAGGGTGCGCACAGGTCCTTGAAACCCTTGAAAACCATTGAATTTAGAAATTGGGTTTTCAAGGCCCTTGAAACCCTGGATTTTTTTCTAGACCTTGAAAACCCTTGAATTTGAAAATTTGGCTTGCAGGGCCCTTGAAAGCCCTGGATCTTTTGGCTAGATTTTTAAAATCCGTGAATGGCTATTTATAATAGCAAGTTTGGGTATATATTGTACATTTTTGTTATGTTTATCGATTTTTTTTCTCGTTTCGGTCTAAGTTATTTCATTTTGTTTTGATTTAGCTGATGTTCATTGGATGGTTGGCCACATGGGAGCAGATCCGTATCCGAATCTAATCTGATCCGGGAACACTTTGCGCACTGTTTCTGCCATTGGCCTCGTGTTTTGTTGTCGGTCGTAGGAAAATGCCTGGCAAAAGCAGGTTTCAGGGTGCGTGGCTCTGCAGTGATGAATACAAGGACTGGGTGGCGCCAGATACGACAAATCAGCATTGTGCAAGATGCAAGCCGTGCGGAAAAATTTTCAATGTAGCCGCCATGGGCGAGTCGGTGTTGAAGAGCCATATGAAGAGCGCGAAACATGCCGGCACCATGAAGATCACAGGTGCAAAATTACCTGGCTCTGGGCACGAGTGAACAAACCACTGTCCCGCCTCCACCGCAGTTGCCAAACCTAAACTCTGCTTGCAAGACGCACGAGTTGGTGACAAACGCCGAAGTGTTGTGGACTCTGAAGGTCGTCACAACCCACTGTTAGGTCCTTGAAAATACTCCCACAAGGCCTTGAAATTCCTTGAATATCCTTGAATAACTTTCTTTGAATCGTGTACGAACCCTGAGGTAAAGACAGCTAGCTTTACGTCTACCCACTAAACATTCCGGTCGGAGCTCGGCGTTCTGGACACCCCCACGCACTCTCGTCTCCTCTCCTTCCGTTTCCCGGCCAATTGAGTTGTATCGAGCGGTGAACTATGTTGATTGTCATCAAGCTTTGCAGAAGCAAAGTGGATTTCACTTCTGCGAGGTGGACGAACGACTTGGATTTCGTGTTTATTCTATTCCTTTCTGGGCTGGAATCCTAAACTCTGGTCGATGGTTTGACTTACTGCGAGACTAGCTGGCGCAAGCTACTGCCCGTTTCAAAGGGTATAGCCATCTGAGCATCCATCCATCTATCCGGCAGAGGATGTTCATCAGTCTTTGATCGCACTATTTATTTATTTATTTATTTCATATACCTCAGGGGCCAAAGGCATTGGAAAGGAAAGTGGGTACAATGTATAAATAAAAAAAAGAATGCAGTAATTATTAGTACAGTAAATTGACTCCTACTTATACAATATTAGCTATGGCGTTTTGAACTGCTGGTGATCTTTGATCGTTGCTGCTGGGGCGGGAAGGCCATTCCACTCCACTGATGTGTGAGGAAAGAATGATTGGAAAAAGTGCTAGTTCTACACGATGGAATGCCGACTTTATGAACATGATCTAATCGAGATGAGATGTATTGGGGAGTAAAATATGTTTGGCGTGCAAGGAAGGATGAAGAAACAGTTTGTAAAAGAGACAAAAACGAGAGGTTTTGCGGCGAGATGCTAGGGATGGCAGATTGAGGTTAGATTTCATTGTACTGATGCTTGCAGTTCTATTATAGTTAGACAATATGAAACAAACAGATTTATTTTGAACTATTTCAAGTGAGTGTATCAAGTTTTCATGGCTGGGATCCCAAAGTGAAACGGAATATTCGAGTGTTTAGAGTGAATTAGGACCTTGTATAGTAGTAGCTTTAGAGATGAAAGGTGCTTTTGCGAAGTTACGTCGAAGATAACCCAACATGCGGTTAGCATTATTAATAACGTACGAGGTGTGAACGCTCCAAGTAAGGTTAGATGAAGTTATAGTCACTGACAGGATGAGAAAGGCAAGGCGTCTCCTTTAGATGCTTGGCCCCCAGCATGCGCTCGTCGCCCACCGACGTGCTGAAGCTCACGAGACGTCAGAGCGTTATCGAAGGTAGGAAGCTTACACTGTAGGCAGGACAGCTGAGATGTCTCCTTGCTGTTTTTCTCTCGTCAGCGTCCACAGTCTCCTCTAATGACGTGGCAAAGTGCGTGTAAAGAGCTGCGATCTACTAGTTTGACATGAGGGCCATCTCACCTCGCAGGAAAAAGACGCCCGTCAGCGCAGTAACTCCGCCGCTGGTGAAAGCCACCCCTGCTGCCAGCGCAGTCCCAAAGAAGAAAAGCACCCCCAAAGCGAAGAAACCGCCTTCCGTCGAAGCGACGGTTTCGCCGAAAAGGCCGCGCCTGTGGCCAAGACCTCGGCTCCAAAGAGCTCGGTGCCTCGCCGCTAAAAGAAGGCGGTGGTTGCCGGTTCAACTGCTGAGTCGGCCGCCGCTCCAGTTCAGAACTCCGGCGGCCGCCTAGACGGCTCTGGATCTGAGCGTCCGCTGCCGCACAAGCCAAGCCGAGTGCGCAGCCCAAGCTCGTTCAGAAGATTCCGGTGAGTGCCTCTCCGTTCTGTTCGGTCTTATAGCTCCGTTTGTTTAATTTACAGTTGGTAGTAAAAATGGAGTGTAACAATACTCAGATAACTCTGCAGATACCGATTCCCTCAGCAGCACGATTGGCTTGTAGCCCAGAACATTTCTTGCAACTTTTGGGTGAAGCATACGAAAACCAGGAAGTACTCCCAATTGGTTTGAGTTCCACGGACATTTCTTGAATTTCGCCTACGGTACTCGTTTTGTTCAAGTTGGCGATACCCGAGGAAAGCAGCCAAACTCTCGTCAAATGTCTGTTGGCGTGTGTTTTCTCGAATGGTTGTTTCAAACCTCAAACAAGCGTGGTGATCGCCGCTCAAGCTTATTCAAACAACAGGGTGGCGCGTGTTTCTTGGCGTTAGGACAGTCGACGTCGTGCTATCCACCAGCTTTTCGTTTTGTCATCGCTGTTTCGCTTACTAAGGCTAAAGTCACACTGCTAATACGTTGTAAAAGAAGGCAGTCTGGAGACACTGTCTGAGGCAGGTTTCTTTTCTTCTGTGACAGTCCTGTCACATTGACTGTCTGCAAACACGTTCAGACACGTTCAACTTCTATGACAGTTCTGTCACAAGACTGTCTGCAAACATGTTCAAAGCACACATACGTGCGAAGCAAACATGCTTCGAACGTCCTTGCGGCGTGCCCGCGGATAATTCCGTCGATTGTGCCTGCGGCAAACGTTGTGTCTTTTGTATGTTAGTATGAGCCTTCTGGCTATGGGTTCAGGATGTGCGTATCCCGTTGTTCGGCAGACCAAGATTGCAAAGTCGTCCGGTCCCGGCGAGAAAGGCATGACGGTGAAGGCGAAGCCCGTCGTCTCGGCCACCGGGGAGCCCAAGATGTCTCCCGAGGACCTCCTTGCCTCCGAGGCGGCGCCTGCCAAAGGTACGGGTCCGCGAGACCGGGCGGAGCGTTTCTGCAAACTCTGGGAATGGCTGCATCCAAGCCTCGCGGGGACGTCGCTTGCACACCTGTACCGTATTTTCCGGACTATGGTCCATATCCGATGTATCGTCTGCAGAAAAAAAATGTTGGTTTAAGAAAAAAAAAGATTTTACTTTGACAGTTTGCCCCATTCAGTGCATAGTCGTGCACTGGGCGATAGTCCGCGCTTGGAGCTGTGAGTCCGCACCCAGAGCGTAGTTCGCATCCGGAGCGTGCTCCACACCCGGAGCCTTGTTTGCACGTAAAAAATGTTTAATACGCAGTTGACGATGACGGATGGCTGCTTAATTGATGCACAGTTTAAAGCACTAACATACTCTGTTATTCGTGAAAATCCTTCTCACGTCGTGATAATGAATATTCTTGAAGCAACCAATCTCTTGTATAGTCTGTACCCTGTAGATAGTCCGCACCCAGAAAAATTTTAACTTTTAGACGTTAGTATAGTCTACGGATTACAGCCCGGAAAATGTGGTAACTTCGCAGTCCTTTGTATTGCCCAACGTTTCGGTAAACTTGGTGAATCACTACGTTTCTCATCACGTCAAGAAAAAAGCATGTTTTGCACACAGTTCGACATGCTGTTCTAAGCAGTTCTTGTTAAATTAGGTTCTTGGAAAGAATAAAAAAGCTCTTTGCTCTAAGGATTTGTGCATTTGGATAAACTAATGTGTTTGGACTATGTTTTAGGGAAGTTCTTTTATAATAGACTTGAAATATAAGGTTTAGCGAGGATACTTGGGTATTGCAAAAATACTTCTATGGACTGCTCTATAAGTTTACTTTTTTCTGCTAACTATCTCGCTTTACTATTACCTTTACATAGGTTTCATCTGTTCGGTGGCACAAGTCAACACAGTAAATTAAAACTAAATCGGCTGGAACAGTGGTTAGGTGCAAACATTTTTATGAAGGCATATTCATTATTCACACACCAATTTTGTTACCATGAAGTTTTATATATAAAATGTTTTTGAGGTTCATAATAAAATGACAAAGCCAAATTTTTTATTCGAATTAAGAACTGCAGTTTTATTACAACCTTTACAATTTAAACGAGACATCAATTTTGGTGTTTCTAAATTATACTACTTTAACATTACTGCAGTGGAATGCACCTATTTACACTACCTCTGATTTTGTACCTAAAATAACCATGCACCATGTTCATACTGTCCCTCATCAATCAGCGTCTTGTTTTTCATGTACTGTGCCTCTTCGTCCAAACAGCTTGTTCTGTGTTGTTGGAGCCAAACCTGCCGTGCAGTTGATGCTAACGAAAGGTTTCGAGAGTGGAAAGCAAGTAGATATCCCTCCCAGTTTCATAGGTCAGCACTTGAACCTTAACATAATATTTGTGGTGGTTTATGCTTCAAAAGTTCTTTTGCTGCTCCAAAATGGACTTTTGGCTGCTCTAAAACATGCTCCAAGATGACCCAAGCAAATTACATCACTGTCCATCAATAGTTTTGACCACAGCCTTTCTAGAAACCGACAGGCAACCGACGAAGGATGAGGGACTGTGCGCAGCTCATGTTGTCCGAGGTACAGTGCGTTGACATGGGTCTGTGTCTTTCGTCCCCGTGTCTCGTTCATATTGGTCTGGGCCACAGCTCTGTTGCTGTGTAGGTTTTCCTTCGTTGGGTTGATTTCCTACACTTCCCTCTGTCTGGGGTTACTTTGCACTATAGGCAATGGTCATCAAGAAGACAGTGGCCAAGAAGATCCTGACTACCAAGTCCAGACTCCAAACAAGACCGTCAAGAAGCCGGTTGCAGTCAAGCCAGGGCACGAAAGACTCGCCCGACACCTGCTGCAGTCGCAAAGCCGAAGTCGGACAAAGCCGGTCCTGCGTGAGTGGCGTTTTCGGTTCACTTCGTTTTGGCTTACTGTTGGCGCTTTTTCTTGGTGACGGGCTCTTTTCTCTTTGGGGATGGCAGCTCATGGGCATCGTCTTGTTCAGAGATATGCATTTGAGTGTGTGTCGCAACTGCATTGGGAATTTAAATGAGCAGATGCGCCATGCAGAGACAGGAAAAGTGCAATGGTATGGATGTAGAAAATCTTTCTTTGTTTCCGAGCATCTTCTTGTAATCTCAAGAAAAGGCAGTGTTAACATGGCCAGTGTTTATGTTCCTATCTGCTCTGAGTGCCTACAAAGGTGTCACAGAGTTAATAATCATAAATGCGGGATGACCCATCAGATTGTCAATGTTTATTTTCTCTCGTCGACTCGTAAAACAAAAAAAAGAAAAGATTATTTGGCATTGGTTACATAATATTTGGCGGTTTTCATTGCATATCGAATGCAGAGATACCCTATTTATATGGTACAATGGGCCCAGTAACAATGATTTTATTAATATTTGAGGTATAAAAGATGCTTTTCTGTGTTACAATGACCTTGCAACGAAACCACAAGGTCATTTTTTTCTCGTAGCCTTATGAGTTCTGAGAACAAAACTACTGAGGTTGCATACTTTTCCTGTACCTTACGATGCTCACGCAACAAAACTACATATTTCTCCTAACTTTACGATGCTCATGCAATTAAACTATGTGAGTTTGCATATCTCTCTTAGCTTTTCAATGCCAATGCAATGAAAATACAAGGTTGCATATCTTTCTTATAGCTTTACGATGCCCATGCAACAAACCTAGAAGGTTGCATATCTTTCTCGTAGCTTTATGATGTCCACGCAGTAGAATACGACGTTGCATATCTTTCTACGTAGCTTTACAACGCCCATGCGACAGAACTATGATGCTGCGTATCTTTCTCGTAGCGTTATGGTGCCCACGCAGCAAAACACACATATGCATTCTCGCGGCTTCGGTGCATGCAGCAAGGGGCATGCGCGTCTTTTCGTAGCCTGTACAAAGCCCGAATGCAACGAAACGGCGGCGCTGCGTGTCTTTTTCTTAGCTTCCAAGACGGCAGTTCCCGTCCCGCCCCCGTCCAAGCACTCCCCGGACGGAAGACCCCGACCGGCTGCATGTCACGCCAACCGCGGAGGAGGCTCCAGGTGGCGGAAGACACCGCCGTGCCTCCGCCAACGGTCGCGCTCGTCTGCTGCCGTTCCGGCGCTGTCTTCGGAGTCCATCGCGGCCATCGTCCCTGGCGGGGCCAAGCCGGGGGCGGCGGCCCCGAGAAGCGGCACAAGAATCCGGACTACGATACGCGGAGCGAGGCGTCGTCGTCGGAGCACGAGAGCTGCTCCTGCAGCCTGGGGTCGAGCACCTCGAGGTCACGTTCAAGGTCGCGCTCGAGGTCGCAGTCTTTCTCCGGCTCGTCCTTCCTGGCGTCGGGCCCCAGTGAGTGCCCGGCAGCCTTCGCTTGTTTATTTGTTTATTTATTTATGTCATGTCCTGAAACAGTTGCAGCCTGATACTGGGACGCGCAGGCACAAAGACAAACGAAATAATCGAAAACACTTGATTTTGTTTTTAAGGGGCACTGAACTGTTGTTTCTGGGATCATCTATTTATAGTCATAACTCAATCTACAGCCTCTAAACATTAAAAAAAACCAAAAAAAAACCAAGAAACTCCTTAACATTAGACAGATAGGTCCAACGTTTCTATTTAAAAAACGGTTAGGCGTCGAGTCGAACGCCAAGTGGAGGTTCTACAACTGTAAATGAGACTGCACCACACCAAAATTTAAACTTTTAAACATCAGTACTTTGCAGACCTACGATTGCAGACTACGATGCGGTCGTGTGTTGCTGGCGCGTTGGTTGCTGCGCTTCAAGACCCCCAGGTTAGCGGTTGTACTGTGCAGGCTAAATTTCTCACCTACAGCGTGAGCCAGCATCACCGCACCTAAAAAGACAAAAACCAACCCTACACACAAACGTCAATATTATTTATCTTTTTTTTTTTACGTTTTCGAAGTACAGCGTTTTTAGGCTCTGGTTGTCAGAGAAAAAAACAATGGTTTTTGTGCTTATATAACATGTTTTCATATACGCTCTAAGGAGCCAAGGATTTTTTCGGTTCTTGGAACGAAAGCAAGTTTAGAGCCACTAAATGCTCATAGAGTACCATATACCTTCAAGTCCACCTGCTTGGAAGAATCGAGCCCAGTGGAGGCTTCTGGTTGGCTGATGTCGGCCATGTTGGTTCTTGGGAGGAAAAATGAAAAAATGTGTGAACAACATATGTGCACACTGGAGGTTTAAACAGTTGGTGAAGTACAACTTGTTGGAAGGTGGCAGGAGTGCGGCTGCTTGCTAGGGCTGTGTGGTGGTTGCGCTGCCTTAGAACGAGGAGGGATTTTTTCGTATTTTGGAATGCACGTCTCACCGGAGGTGCCTCGAAAAACCAACACTTCCACGACGCCTCAACTCGGTCGCATTCCCGTTTCAGCCGAACACTCCCCGAGGCAGCACGTTCCAAGGAGGCGGCGTCACTCTCCGATTGTCTACGACCGGAAGAACAGGAGCGCTGAAAGTAAGCTCTCGTCCGTCGCTTTTCTTCTCCAGCTATTCTCAGAAAATTGCCACGATTTGCCCGATTTGTGTTTTTTGAGTGTTCAATGTCTCTCTTAGGCCTTATTCACGCAACCGTCTTTTTCCCCTGTCCCGGTGGGAGCGCGGGTAGCGTTCCCACTGGGAACGCTAATTCCCAGAAGTTGGGTGACCATGGGCACGGCCGCAGGAGGGGGATTGACAGTACTGTGCTCCAACGACGACGCCAACGAAGCTCTTTACGGGAAGAACGAGACAACGCGCACGTTGTGTGACGTTCACGGCTCTTGAACAACGGGCATACAGAAATCTGGATTTACCGCTGAGCTGCTGCTCAAAGCGGTGAAACACAGTGGTTCCTTTAAGATGGACGGGAATGCGATTTTAAGGAAGAATAGCCAAAGAAAGAAAATACAATGGTCGATCATCGGGAAGAAATGTGGCGTAACGCAGTGATTGATGTGAAACGGGCTCGCAGTGGGTCGTGGTCGTTTTTGTTTCGAAAGTAGAGTCAAATAAAATGTTTTCAAACGTGCGAGGATCGTAATTGTCGACCCAAACGCAAGCTACAAGAAACAAAACAGTTGTGGCGGCGCCCATTGACGCCGATCGTCTGCTACATTTGGTGATCGGGGCCGTCAAAACGGTACCACAAAGAGGTGATTACAATATTGGTGGTAGAGATTAAGGAAAGTGGGAACTTGCGAACAAAGTTAATGTGTTATACCGGTTATACAGTCTTGCGAGGTACAAACGTTTGACAGAGAATTTGAAAGAAAGGTTACTAAGCTAGGTGGTAAGTTCATCGCCAAATATAGGGGGCACAGCCACCATCATCCATTTATCCACGTAGCCACCCCCAGCAGGTTGCTCCGTCGCCGCTGGTTAGAACACTCCAACGTCACCGCACCGTCCCACCCCAGCACAGCACCGAAGGCGCTGGCGCCGGGACGGTGCGAGGGGCCGGCTGTGTGAATGAGGCCTTACCCGGCAGTCGTGCGACGTGTGGTCGAACTGCAAGGTTTACGAACTGCCATCGTGCGAAGTGAAGGATCGGGGGCTAATCATTTTGAGGTCGGTTCACGCACTTGGGACTGCTTACGACCCCTTGTGATGTCTTATGACGAGAGGACACAATGGCACTCTGGCATCGTCTATAGGTGGCTCTGCAACAGCATTTTGCTGTAGTGAAGTTTTTTGAAGTATTTCGGTAAGATCATGCTGTCAACGAGAAATGGTCGTTTATAAGATTGTCAAAAGTTTTTCGAGTCAGTAGAGAAAGAACGATGTGCAAACATAAAATATTCAGAAATCACGAGCGTTCCACGGCTAGCCAACAAATGGGAGCCTGTTTGTTCTCGTAAGAGATCACAAGAGGTCGAAACGCACTCGGTTGCAAGCAGTTGCAAGTGCGTGAACAATACTTGAGTGCAGCGCGGCTCGAAGCACGTGGAGCAAAAGCTTGCGTCGCAGTAGCCAGGATCCCAGGTTTGAATCCTGCCCCTGCAAGTTTCCAATGCGGACGATCGTCACACTTATGCGCGCTCGTGTAATCACTGCCGCGTGATGCACGTTAGAGATCCCGGGTTAGCAGTCGTGCTGCACTGGCCGAAATTCTCATCTACGGCACGAACCAGCGTCGCTATACCTCAAGCGTAGGATGAACTTGCACTGTCTTAGCAGTTGCGTCTAATTTGTATTTGTCATGTTCGGGCGGGTCGTCGAGCAAGGACTAGCATTCTGTCCGGTCTTGTAACGTGTTAGATCTCACTGGCACGCTTGCACAACATATAGGGGCTGATCCTTGTTTATCTGTGTTAGTGTGCAAGTATGACTGTCTCATTCAAAATGCAAAGTGGCGGAATGACCTGACTTTGGTCTTGTCGCGCTGCCAAAACGGTTGCCGGTGGAAGCTCTAGATGCACAAGTGGAATTTTGAGAATAGTTTTGGTGCAAAGTGGCTAGATGTTTAAGAAAAACGCGATTAGGGTCACGTGTGCTTGTCGAACATGCACGTGCGAAAGAACTGTGGAGCATGTGTTTCACATTTATTTTGTACAAGACAATGCCCTTTCATGGCTTCGTGTGAGCAGACATTTCAGTGAAAACCTGGAACATGTGTTTCATATTCCTTTTGTACAATAGACCCTTTATGAAATGGTGCATAGATTATGTGCGGCCACTATATAGTTGGTCATGCTCAATGAGCATGCATCGGACATGAGCGCTTTGTCAGCGTTCGGAGTGTTTTCGGATCGAAACGCATTCCACAAGAGCGCTTGCGTCAGTGCGCAATGCGAACTCGGAACCAATCGTGGGCTTCATGCCGGAAGCGATGAGACCAACTAATGGCGGCTGCGCATAATCTATGGTATACATCATTTCGCAATTTCGGAAAGGGTCTATACTGTGCGCTTTGCATGGTTTCATGTAAGCAGACATTTCAGTGAATAATGCAGCTTCATTTTTTTCTTTTGTCTCGCAGGAGCCCAGAAACGTTCCAGGTTCTCATCTTCGAGCAGAAGAGGTGAGTGGATGACTCTGCGGCTGAGGCCCTGTTGTTTGTCATCTTGTCATTGTGAGTGGACTCAGTGTTTGCCTCGCTTCTCCAGAGCACTCTGAACCCTCGGACCATCACCTGGTGAAGTACTTCTTCCGCAATGCCAGATTCTTTTGGTGAAGAGCAACAACCACGAGAACGTGGCACTCTCCAAAGCCAAGGTAGGTGCAAGAGTCTTTGTACTCTATGTGAACATGACATTGGCATTTTTTGGGGGTAATACTCATAAAATGAGGGGATTCAGCTGCACTGTAGTCTGTCGATGATCATGAAGCCAGGACAAGCTCCATCCGTGAAATCCTTTACCCTTTCCACTTTAAATGAATGAACACTGGAGAGGAGGCAAGTCCCTGCTTCGCCTCCTCTCCAGCTTTTGCTCTGCTAAAATGGAAAGTGTGAAAAGTTTTTTGGGAGGTGCCTGCCCTGGTTTCGTAACCTACAACAGAGTATAGTATATTAGTTCTGATGGCGGAATTTTAGATATGAGAGAACGACCAGAAAAACTGTCAATGGCTTGTTCGTGGTAACAGTGTCGCCCTCTGTGCTTTACCTGGTATGGTTTGAACCTGTAGGCTTTGCTTTACATTAAAGGGACCATGAAATGACCTTTTTACTTTTTGCCATATAACTTTTACTTTAAACCTTCAATGTTCACTGAACGCCCGAACAGGCATCCGTTTTCGTTTCATTTTATCAACTTCTACACGAGAAATTATTGAAATATAGAGTTTTCCTTCCTCTTCAACTCGCCGCAAAACAAGCCGCGGCGTAATTTTGACGGTCGTGACGTACTATGGCACCGGGCAGTAGGAGAATGGGACAGTTAGCGGCGAGCTGGCGGTGTGCCGGCAGGTTTTACCACAGGGTTTTACTGTGCTGATTGTGCCGATGCCACCAACATATTTTCTGAATTGGCGCATCTCATCACCATGATAGCCATGGACACATCGCAGCTGAGTGAAATTCAACTAGATATGTTAAGCTACATCGACAGCATGGGCTTGGTCTCGTACGCCGGTACGAAGCCCAGCAGGTCGTCAGCACGACAGTCGCTTCTCCGCCGCCGTCAGCCATTTCCCCGGTATCTCTACAAAGGGGACGCGCTGTCACTCACTGGCGCAGCAGAAAATGCAGAGTTTTCTATGGGCTCAAGCTTTATTAACTTTTATTTTGTCAGGATAGGCTCGCAGGGCAGAGTAAATGAAAAAAGAAAAAGATGCGGTACGCCGTTTTAGACGATTACTTTTATTGCCGGGCTTGACTGATGAGGCAAGGCTTCGCAGACCCCTAGAATGCCTTCGCAGACCCCAAAGGGTCTGCGGACGCTCATTTGAGAACCACTGACATAGACGTTGTGAATCACTTTTCTCTGGGTGATGAAAACGCGTCAAAATTCTCTTCCCTCATGCACGCCTTTAAATACAGCACTCGCCAGTCATACATTGAACTTGAGCACATGCACAGAATGTGCAAAATAAGAAATCCGGGCGATGTTAAAGGACACAAATGCTAAGAAGGCACCACTGTAGTCGAAGTAAACAAAGACGACGGCACAAGTGTTTCTGCTGTTCTTGAGGGTGCGGCCACAATCGCCGCATTATGAGATAGATCTTCCCTTCTAGGACGTGCTGGGTTATCATTGCAAAACGCGACGAGAATTCAGTCTAGGATTGCGTTGCTCTACGCGGAACGATGGGCTTCCACCACGCTGACCATGTCAATGGTCACCACCGACTCCATGCTTTTCAGCAGAGAGCAGGAACGGCGAAGCAGCACAGGCGCAGTCTTATCTTTCTCTTGCTTCGTTTACCACACGATAGATGGTGCCTATAGCTCCGAGCATTATAAAATTCGGCACTTTCCGTCATATCGCTATTAATTCAGCAAAATGTGGATCAGAATATCCTTTAACAAAACTTAGAAGAAACTTTCGCCGGCTGTTTATTATGATTGCGATGCTGGTGAGGGAGGGCTCTTATACAATAGGAGACCTAAATTTGCCTGTCGTTCCTTGGCACCATGGATGCATCGTAGTGAAAAGGCAGAGAGCTTTCGAAGGAAGGAAGGTATAAAAGAGTCCGCCCTTCTTTTAAAAGTTCTTGAGTGAAATATGTTTTTTTGGCTATTTTTGTATTTTGGTTTTATTTTCACACACCTCTTACGAAGTGCCAGGGATGAAATTCGATTTCAAAATCGTTTTATGGTCCCTTTAAGCTCTGGTATGCCTCAGGTACTGTATAATAAAAGTTCCAATGTAGCCAATATTTGCTGAAAAAAACAAAACGGGCTTAGTCTAATTACCCGCAATGAAGTTTTTGATAAATTAGTAGGTGCTGATATAGTACACTTCTTTTGTAAATGCTGACAGACAGGAATTGAATGGACTGCTGGCTCTGCTGCAATGTTCATTGTGTTTTAATGCGAATAGCATTCTTTGGATACTTCACGCACTTTTCGTCTATCTATGTATCTATCTATCTGGCTATCTAACCTCTTACGCCGCGGGTCGATAAATAAATAAAAAAGACCGGCGCCGGCTGGGATTCGAACCGTTGACCCTTTGATCAGCAGGCAGACGCGCTAACCACAGAGCTATGAAGAGCAGTCATTCAACGCACTCTAAACGGTTGTTTATATCTTTACCATAGGACGCGCTTTACAGCGCTGTCACGCTACCGGTGCGCGCGCGTTCCATGCACGAGGGCTCATTCCGCTCTCGTGAGGCTGAGCACGTGCCGCTAGCTCACCCTCTCCCGCGCTCGGGAGAGGGTGATGTAGCGGCCGTGCTCCAGCCTCACGAGAGCGGAATGAGCCCTCGTGCATGGAACGCGCGCGCACCGGTAGCTGTGACAGCGCTGTAAAGCGCGTCCTATGGTAAAGATATAAACAACCGTTTAGAGTACCGTTGGTTGAGACTAGCTGAGACGCCAGAAAGTCTGGTCGGTACCATTTTGAGTGTTTGTGCGTATGGCGCGTGCTTTGCTCGCCTTCCTAAGTGACACAAACGCACGTGCTGGGCTGCGGAGATCGTGCGCAGGGCTGTGAAAGTGTCAACAAATTTAGAATCGCCTCAAGAGTGGGCTGGCGTATCTAGGTGTGCCGGCCACCTGACGAACGCGCATAACTCCGCACCGTTTGATGCTATTCGCATTAACGTAGATAATCATTCCCAAAGGATGGGTTCTGTTTTTTTTTTTAAAACACACAATGGGATATTTTAACACCGAACATATTTATGCACTCATGTCTACGAAGAACCATAATGCTTGGCTTTAACACTCAGCTCTAATGCTGGACCATTGCAGATAGATTAGTTGTGTGACACACGTAAAGGCTCCTTCACACACCTGCAACCGAAGGTCAACCGAGAGAGACCAAGACCGGTTTTTAATCCTCTTACAATGTCTTAAGACCAGTTCTGCAGCAGCGCACCCTGTGCTAAGACGTCGCAAGAGGCTTAAAACCGGTCTGGTCTCTCTCGGTCGTACTCGGTTGCAGAGTGTGAACGGGCCTTAAGCCCATAGAAGGCAATCATTAAAACCCGAATACAAGAACACTAGTGATGGGGATTCAATTTGGGACAGAGTGATTCCAAGCCAGATACTATACCGATTGAGCTAAGCAAAGCAGGTGTGGGGTCAGCCAGCAGTTGATTTATGAAGCAAAAACCCATCCTTTGGGAATGATTATCTACGTTAATGCGAATAGCATCAAACGGTGCGGAGTTATGCGCGTTCGTCAGGTGGCCGGCACACTCTAGATACGCCAGCCCACTCTTGAGGCGATTCTAAATTTGTTGACACTTTCACAGCCCTGCGCACGATCTCCGCAGCCCAGCACGTGCGTTTGTGTCACTTAGGAAGGCGAGCAAAGCACGCGCCATACGCACAAACACTCAAAATGGTACCGACCAGACTTTCTGGCGTCTCAGCTAGTCTCAACCAACGGTACTCTAAACGGTTGTTTATATCTTTACCATAGGACGCGCTTTACAGCGCTGTCACAGCTACCGGTGCGCGCGCGTTCCATGCACGAGGGCTCATTCCGCTCTCGTGAGGCTGAGCACGGCCGCTACATCACCCTCTCCCGAGCGCGGGAGAGGGTGAGCTAGCGGCCGTGCTCAGCCCTCGTGCATGGAACGCGCGCGCACCGGTAGCTGTGACAGCGCTGTAAGCGCGTCCTATGGTAAAGATATAAACAACCGTTTAGAGTGCGTTGAATGACTGCCTTCATAGCTCTGTGGTTAGCGCGTCTGCCTGCTGATCAAAGGGTCAACAGTTCGAATCCCAGCCGGCGCCGGTCTTTTTTATTTATTTATCGACCCGCGGCGTAAGGGTTAGATAGCCAGATAGATAGATAGATAGATAGATAGATACATAGACGAAAAGTGCGTGAAGTATCCAAAGAATGCTATTCGCATTAAAAACTTACACTAGCTTGATCACTCTGACGAAGACTGCGGGGATGTGCTTAGCTATGATACGCATGAAGTGTGTGGTTTGCACTAGTCCCGCACACGTCAGACCCACCCTCCACCACACACAGACGGCGCGTGCAACACCCGCACTTCATGAATATGGTAGCTGAACACATTCTGCATCCCCCGGTCTTTGTCAGCATAATCAAGCTAGTGTAAAGTTTTCTCGTGGTTCACGTTGATGGCGTTCATGTTACCAGGCCATTTGCCGGCACTGTTTGTTTTGATTGGGGCTAGTGTTGAGGAGACCGGAGTTTGTTCCGATTATAGGGGAACAGCTTGATCACTGGTCTTGTTTGGCCAACTTGTGCCTGGTTTGTTTGTCTTAGTAAAACAAAATGATTTAATGTTGATTTTTTTCTTCTTTTTTCTTTTTAGGGAGTCTGGTCAACCCCACCACAGAACGAGGCAAAGCTTAA
This sequence comes from Ixodes ricinus, assembly GCA_037355805.1. Taxonomy (NCBI): domain Eukaryota; kingdom Metazoa; phylum Arthropoda; class Arachnida; order Ixodida; family Ixodidae; genus Ixodes; species Ixodes ricinus. The sequence continues at coordinate 21,775 of JAZHYW010056028.1, forward strand.
TCAAGCCTTCAGAGTGAGAAGAAAATTTTGCTCTACGTTTTGCTGCCATCCTTTATTGTCACTACTCGTTTCTGGGTGCTTCTTACGCAACTTAAGGGGGACATAAGCCCAAGTTTCAAAATGTTTTGAAAAAAATTCATTTTCAATTTTGAGGTTTTCGGTTTTAGAAACTAATTATACACCGTTACACTAAATTTCATAACCATGCGCCAAATGGTTACGTTGATATAAAATATTTTCACACCTTGTGAGACAGTAACAAAGTAAAGGAGTTCAATGTTTGAATGCATTTTTCTCAGTTCCACTTTTTGCTGCAAATTTCCTATGAAGGAATCTTTTGTTCAAAGGTAAATAATTCTGATACCACAATCAAGATGTTTCTTAACTGAAATTTACTGGGGAATCGGGCTATCTACTTTATTTTGTTTTACATTAAAGTCTTCATTGAGAAAAAACCATGTTTTCAAAAATTGACATAGGACAGATATGCATCTCATATTTTGAGGTAATCACTCTTCCTCAAATATTTACATTTGAGTTATAAAAACTAGATAGCCCGAAGTCCCACATCCTCCACTTTATACTCAAGCAGTCAAAATGATGCTTAATAGCTTCATTTGCATATTATAGATTTCTTAATGAAAAGTGACACATCTTCTTATGCAGGAATGTAACGTTGTCTTAGAAAGCTGAAAGTTTGCGCAGTACACCTACATCTGAAGTTAAATCTCTCCTGCAAATTTCATTCCGATCCCTTAAGTAGTTCAGAAGTTCAACCTCCAGCCAGTGTCCCCCCTTAAACATTTCAAAAGCATGTTTCTTTTTTTTTTTTCTACAGGAGTGTAAGAATGTCATCCTGGTCTACTCTGTCAAAGAGAGTGGAAAGTTCCAAGGTAAGCCATTGCTTTGTTAGTTGTGCCATGACCTTAAAAATGATGGCTTTCAACTCTTTCGCTACACCAGAGTCCTTCAATACCCTACTGGTCATGATACTTTGGCCAAAGATTGGTACAGGGTACGATAACTGCCACTAGGGGTGGTACTATCCCAGAGAGGGACATTTTCGTTTGGCCACCCCGTTCTCAGTGAGCCACACCGGATTCACGATTACGAGGGTTAAAAACAATTTCTCGACAGCAAAATTTTGTTACGCTTGTGTTTGATCACTGTGTGCAAGCACCAGTGATCAAACACAAATAGGTTTTTTTTTATTGTTTTGAAAGAAAACAATGCTATTGCGCACGAAAAAGAGTTACCGTAAAATACCGTAAAGGGTGCCCGCCCCAAATGAAGAGATAAATGGTGAAAAACGTGGGTGGGGCTATCTTTGGGGTTGAGACAGCAAAACTTTATAAAAAATAATGATAAACACACAACCACGGGACACGAGAACTGATACTGTAGATTGCGGGCACAACAAATATCCGTTGCACAATGCGATAAACAGCGTAAATTTGCTGCAAACTCCTGTGTCACGGGAAAGATACTGTCGAGTCCGGTTATAACGAAGTCGGTTATAACTAGGGTTCCGCGTTTTCGGTTTCTATTTTTCCAAAATTCGGCGTACTTTTTCGGTGTTTATTTTAAAATTCAATTTTCGGTTTTTTTCGGCGTATATTTATGCCCACAAAAGTTTATCGGCTTTTTCGGTGAATATAAAATAAACACTAACAGACACCGGATCAGATGATCCTTGTAGCTCTGATATTTGTGATCACTCGAAGAATAAAGGCACAGATACATTGAAAAAGAAATGGACACTATATTTGGCAAATGTGTGCACCTGTAAAAGAAACAAAAAACAACAACAGAAGTACAAACAAGTCAGATATGAGCCTATGCCCAAAAAACATGGAACTTCAACTTCTGTACATCAGGATTCCGTGATCTTATTATAGTACACACTACACACACATCAGAGCCGTATATTAGGAGAGTTTGGACAATAGGCGGAGCAAAGGCCGCCGCCAGCGCCGAATATTCCCCTCACGCTTAGAGCGCAAACTAAATTTGTGACACAGCGTCGACCAATCAGGAGACCTCTACTCCATCTCACAAATGTCTGCAGTGAAGACAAAGGCAAAGGCGCGTGAGCCTAGCTCAGCGAAACGCTTTTGTTTGTACGAGACCTCGTGCATAGGAGGCACTTTCCAAAGCCACGCGCTCGTGCCCACGCCTTTGTCTGCACTGCTAGAACAGCGTCCTGAGACTGGCTGAAAGAAAGCAGTGCAAAGGGTGGGGTGCGCGAGCGTCTTGAGACGCGGAGTCCCGCTCGGCACGGCTCAAATTATACTTCGTTTCACTTTATCTGCGAGCGAAGCCAAAGCTAGAAGCGCGAGACCAGCGCTTTTTGCATTTCTCCCCAGCTCGCGCGCTCGAGCAAAGCCTGAACGCACGGAGCTTCCGTGCTCGCGCTTCCAGTTTTGCCTTCGCTCGCACATAAGGTGAAACGAAGTATAGTCGTGTCACAAATTTAAAGCACACGACCACCGCTAGGGGCTGTTTCGCGGCCTGTGGTTGGCCCCGAGATGCTCGCCTATTCAAACCAATGTATGGCCAAACTCTCTCAATAAACGGCTCTGACACACATGTGCTTTACCAGGTTCTCCTCGTTGATACACACTCTTTCTTTCCTGTTAATATGATCCTGAGCTTCGAGAATGCCCTCTCAACGCTAACACTGGACAATGGCAGGCTGAGAATTCGAAGTTGTGCCTGAGCCACAAATCGGCCAATCAACGAATTGTGACCGCCAAAAGAGACACGGTGCGACGTTTTGAAGCTCAACACAATATACAGAGCTTGCATCAAGTCAGTCTTTTATACAACTAGTTTGAAAACACGCTCGTACATGGCGAAGTCATGGGGCATTTCGGACTTCACGTCCCAGTCGATGATGCGCACATTAAAACAAAACATCCTGATGGCTCCCGTGTATCCCATACATTCAGACACGCTTCGATAGACACTCTCGTTTCACTTTTTCGCAATGGCTTTGTGGTACGACTGGAAAGTCAAAGGGACCTTTTCCGGTTAAAACTGAACTTTCGAAAATGGATTCGACGTATTTTGTTTCGGTTTTCATCGGTTTAAATTGAAAATGCCAAACCTAAAAGCTGACCTTTTTCGGTTAAAACCGAATTTCCGAAAATGGATTCGGCGTACTTTTATCGGTTTTTATCGGTTTAAACCGAAAACTCCGAACCCTAGTTATAACGAAATAGTGGATATAGCGAAGTGATTTCCAATTCCCGTTGACTTCGTTATAACTGGTCTCGACAGTACCACAAACTGCGGAGGCAGGACATTCGTGTTTCACGGTGCTATAAACGCTCGAAAACCGTCTAAGCTTGCGTGCCACTGGAACCGATATCGCACGCGCAGATCACAATCAAACAGAGCGAGAACTCGCTACGAACTCGCATGTCACGGGAACCGATATTGCGTGCGCAGATTGCGGACAAAAGTGCGGGAACCCTCTGCGAACCTGCTTGTCATACGTACTGGTACCGCAGGTCATGCAGTTAGTGCGATTCCCATCGGGAATCAGGGGTGGGCGATGTTTCAGAATTTTGATGTTATGGATATTTAGCCAGAAAAACGGGGCGGGCAATCTCTCAAGGGAGATTGCCCGTCCTGTAAATTGCCTACTGTAAAATCCTTTACGGGATTTTTCGATAGGCAATTGAACGTACTGGTTCGCCATGCCCCTGCTAGGTAGCGCTAGGTGTGGCGCTGAATTTTTGCTGAGAGAGGTAAGGGGTATTAAAAGATCATTTTAAGAAGAAAAAAAAAAAATGATATTGTGTTGAAGATTGTTGCAGATAGATAAGATTGAGCAGTTGATTGAGTGTACTGAGCCAGGGAAGCTTACATTGACGAGAAAACGCTGTCAGTGCAATGACGTGTTATCTCGATTTATAGGTGGCTCATTGTAAGGGGATTCAGAATTCCAACACACTTTTCGGGTTGCGAATTCTCAGCAGTACAGGCAAGATTGGCAGCCCCCAACCCCTCGTCGACGCCGACGCCGGTGCCGTGTGTGGTCGCATGCCAAGCTTTTCCTCAGCGTTACGGAGAAGTTTTGTGACCAGTAGCGTATTGAAGGACTCTGGTTACACTAAATGACACCAACAAATAATTTTGGGTTAACTCTTCACTTTGGGGTCCTCCGTTTGAATCTGGGCTAACGTCAAATAGGTGTTTTGTTTGTCAAACGTTGTGCAATCTTTTTGTCACGAAGTAGACCACCTTAAATCTGCGTCACGTTCGGTGGCAGCCAACAGAGTCGAACAAGTTGGCACCTCTTAAGCTCACACATAACTTTGACAAATTCACTCATAAAGTCACTATTGCTGTCGCTTACACTCACTGTGTGATTGTGAACGACTCTGTGAGGTGTGATGAGTTCGTAAGGACATGGCGAGTTACCTCACGAACTCTGATGAGTTCTTGATGTCATGGCGAGTGACCTTGTGGATTCGGAGCCGGTGGTGACGTGATAAGGATGAGTTATTAATGCGGCTGAAATGCGTGACGTGCTTGTGCTAATGACTTACGTCGTCGTATTCGGCGCCAACGTTGGGCCGACAGACCGCTACGGATGAATTCAAATTCGGTGATGCGATGACGATCGACCAAAATGCTCACCTACGCACTCCCCATCAACATTACTAAATCAAAGTAGGCTCACCAGTTTCCTAGAACACCTAGCGCCCCTTCGTGTCATGTTCGCTCGGTGGCACTTGCTACGCATCAGCCCGACCGATATGAACGAGAGCGACGGAACTGGTGGGTCGTCGGATGCACATTGCCTCGTGGTGGAAAGCGATTCTATTGTTGTTTTTATGATGAACATAAAGTGTGCGCAGGAAGAGCGTCGTTCGAAATCTTTTCCTCCATCGCCCGTGGTAGCAGTGCTGCCGCCAGTGCTAGAAATGCCATCCACCTGTTCCCGAGAGAAGGACCATTTTCGAACGAGGCACTTCCGTAGAGCTTATCAACCGATAGATCTAAGAATGTCGCTCCACGTGCCTCCATACTGTCCCCCTGTATCGGCCCGGCTGGTACACGTCGCGAGAGGTCCCGACCTCCGTCAAAGGAGGAAGTTGTTGCAAACGATGAACTCCGCCCCAGGTTTTGCCCGTCTGGCGTCCGAGTCCACCCACAACTGCCCGCCGATCCAGTGGGTGCTGCCCCCGGGTCTGAGTGCCAGGGCTCTGGGAGGGGTCTTCCACGTGGACTGGATCTGCAGGTACGCCTTGTTCGTTTCGTCGCTCTTCCGCGAGATGCGGCAGAAGTTGCGGATTCCTCAACTCTGGGCTCGCTTTCAGGAGGGAGCTGCCGTTCACCAAGACCACTCACCTGTACAATCCGTGGAACGAAGGGAAGCAGGTCAAGATCGGAAGGGATGGACAGGTGGGTAATCCTGCTCTTCCGGCTGCCGAACTCTCTGTTGGCGGCGTGCGCAGCCAAAAGAGTCGCTGCGGTCAAGTTGTGAACAAGCGGTACCAACAAGCGTTATCAACGAGCACTATCAATGAGCATTATCAATGGGCGTCGCAAACAAGCGTCATGGACGAGTGATGCTTTGGGTGCGTTGTAAGACATTAAGGCTACAGTCGCCGATTTTTTAAACTTCGCAGGGACTAAAAAAAATGTCAGAATAATAGAGCAGTCCGAAAAATCAGCAGATTAAAATACTAGCCTTTATTACGTCTAGGGTTGCGCATTTTCGGTTTCTATTTTTCCAAAATTCGGCGTACTATTTTCGGTGTTTATTTTAAAATTCAATTTTCGGTTTTTTTCGGCGTATATTTATGTCCAAAAAAGTTTATCGGCTTTTTTCGGCGAATATAAAATAAACACTAACGGACACCGGATCAGATGATCCTTGTAGCTCTGATATTTGTGATCACTCAAAGAATAACGGCACAGATACATTGAAAAAGAAATGGACACCTTATTTGGCGAATGTGTGCAACATGTAAAAGAAACAAGAAAAACACGCAGAAGTTCAAACAAGTCAGATATGAAGCCTATGCCCAAAAAAACATGGAACTTCACCTTCTGTACATCAGGATTACGTGATCTTATTATAGTACGCACACACATGTGCTTTCCCGGCTTCTCCTCGTTGATCCGCACTTTTTCTTTCCTTTTAATATGACCCTGAGCTTCGAGAATGCCCTCTCAACGATAACACTGGACACTGGCAGGCTTAGGAGATCAAGCGCTGTTTGTGCCAAAATCGGCCAATCAACCAATTGTGACCCCCAAAAGAGACACGGTGCGGCGTTTTGAAGCTCAGCACAACATGCAGAGCTTGCACCAAGTCCGTCTTCCTTACAAAGAGTTTGAAAACACGCTCGTACATGGCGAAGTCATGGGGCATTTCGGACTTCACGTTCCGATCGATGATGCGCACATTAAACCAAGATGTCGTGATGGCACCCGTGTATCCCATACATTCGGACACGTTTCGATAGAAACTGTCGTTCCATTTTTCGCCACGGCTCTGCGGTACGACTGGAAAATCAAAGCGACCTTTTCCGGTTAAAACTGAATTTTAGAAAATTGATTGGACGTACTTTTATCGGTTTAAATCGAAAATGTTGAACCTAAAAACTGACCTTTTTCGGTTAAAACCGAATTTCCGAAAATAGATTCGGCGTACTTTTATCGGTTTTTATCGGTTTAAACCGAAAACTCCGAACCCT
>JAZHYW010056029.1:0-34464 GCA_037355805.1 Ixodes ricinus
GATGGATGGATGGATGAATGGGGCTGAACCCTTTGAATCGGGCGGCGGCTTGCGCCACCTAGCCAGTATTTTTTTTTAAGCTATTTGATTTACGAGTTAGCAAATCTAGATATTTAGTCTTAAAAGCTGTATGGTCCGTACGACGGAGGCGCTCTATGCAACCGGGTGCACACACCTTTCGCCCTACGGGTCGCCCGGAAGGGAATAGGAAAATATTCACCCTTCCCTTGACCTATGCCACCAGTCAGATAATCTCTTCTCTGGTTATCTCCACCTTCCCCATGTCTATTTTCCCCTCACTATCCCTAAATCCCAGTGCGGTTGTTAATATTAGTAGGCTCTTCAGCCACTACAGGGTGAAGCCCCTTACAGTGTAGCGCCACCTGCTCACGCGCCCATCAACCATGAACGAAGTTTGCCACGCCGACTGGCCTCGTTGAGTCACCTCTCCCTACACCGTGCACGTGGGACAACCTCGCTGAAGCACTGCGCGTTCAGAGCATGACGTGGCACAAGGCGTCTCGGGAAGTGCCGCCTGCGTCCTCATGAACTAAAGTTATGGCGGCGTCACGGATGCGCCGAACAGTTAGGTGAGATCGGCCTGTTAGATTAATTTGGAAAACCGTCTTTGTCATAAAATACAAGAATTCACAAAAGGGAGCTACAGGACTTATAAGGGGGGGGGTCATCCATGAAGGAGCGTGGTTTAGTTTTTTGGGTTATTTATTCAGATACCTACGTCGCTCAGAGGGAATTACTTCAGTGGGGTTACATTAGGTTAATACACGTTGTGCAAAAATATAAACAATATATGTTTAAAAATAAAAACACAACGATTATAACAGTAGATCTGACACGAGCCTTGTAAAACAAAAACAAAAAAATAACGTGGATGAACATACAAAAAGTGGGTACGAACATTAGTACGCCAGTTCAAGTCTCGCACTTTCATATAATGATCGATTTGTTCGCGAAATTTAATATTTGTCCATTATATATGCATTTTATTGATGCCGGTTTGGTCAGCATCGGAGGCCAACCCACACTAACCCTGTACGGAAGCACGCGGACAGTACTTACAAAAATATCATCGAAATCTTCAGGAACGTAAGAACACAGGTTCTTAGGACCCTGGATTCCCACACACGCAAAGGTACTCACCCACGTACTACACAGAAGAATCACACCCTGAGAAAACGTTTTTTCTGATTCGAGCCATGGGTGTCGTGCCGGTACCAGAAACGCAATGACGTACACAGCCTCTTCCATAATGAGTTTCCCCGCAAATTCCAGAGTTTACTAATCCACCTTCTATTTTTCTTTTTACATTCTTCTTCTTCCCGCGGGAATTATGTAGACGCTGTCACGACAAAACGAACTGCACATGTAAGATAGACACGCGAGGGGGATTCTTTTTTACTGACTTGTTTTTGGCGCAATCTGTACCTCCGCAAGGCAGAGCTTTAATCAAATACGAGCAAGCGAGGACACTTAGCAGACAAAGCCGACAACAAAGTGTTCTGCGTGCGTGCACCAAACGTTCGCTTAAAAAGAAAAGGCGCGAAAACGATACAAACGCTGGAAGAATATTCTTTAAAAAATTGTGGAAATTAATACACCTGAAGGAGAAAGAACAAGTTGTTCTTTCAATATAATAATTTCCGAAGACCGCGTCGGTCTTCGGAAATTGTTTAACTGTACTATTAATTTTAAGCATATGAGTAAGTGTGTGTGTGTGTTTGTCCGCCTGCCTGTCTTTCTGTCTGCCTGCCATCCTGCTGTCTGCTCTGTGAGTGCGTACATGTTGGGGAGGGGGAGGGGGGAGTGGGCTCGATGTGAGTGCACACAACTTTGCCACGGCAGTCCTCCAATTTCGACGTCTCCTGCCAAAGCGTTCTCATTATTTCGAGTCAGTCTCCCGTTCTGAAGGATAAGGGCGTAACGCACCACCGATCCGACTGCGTCTTCCGTTCGCGCTCCTTTCTGTCTCCACACACTTCTAAAAGTGGAATCACGCCCAAAGCGAAAAGGGGTTTTCAGTTGTCCTCCCTTCGTGTGAAGTGTTTGATTAGTATTTTTTTTATTTGAACGTTTGGTATGGCCTTTGTCTTTATGGATCGAGGAAGCGGACACTACAATCACGTCAGAGGTGTAGTTGCGAACTTCGTTTGAAGCGAGCTTACAAAGAGAAAGAATTTACTTCGTCTTGGTCAATCAGAGGATATGAAGGAACGCGAGGGATCGGCTTCGTGATTTCCGGACCACGTGGCACCCGTTAACAAATATACACAGAGCTGAAGAGAGAAAAAATGAACTTGGGGGATGCTTAAGCTTCGCCTTTAAAGGGCCCCTGAAAAGAAAAAAGAGTTTTTCCAAAACAGTCTGGTTGGAACACGCGTGTCCAAAAATGAATTTTACGCGAAAAAAAAACATTTTTTTAGAGCAATATTGACTGCGCCAGACGCAATTTAGTCGGTAGTTACCTCCTTCCACCTTTTCTCTCTCTCGGCATTTCGGGCGCGTGGAGGAGAGGTACTCTCCGCCCTCTTCGTAGTGGATCGACTTGGCTGCTTGGCTGGCCTGTCCGGACGACGGCAATCCTCCTCGCCCTATGTCCGCGCCACGCCCCCCGCCGCCATGTCTGAGCTGGGCCCGCAACGCGCGCGACGGCGCGCGCCTGTGTGCCGGGCACAACCGGGTGCCTGGCCGTTCATGTTATTGGATACGGCGGACTAGATTTTTTTTTTCTAATATAAAGAGAGTTTTGTTTTCTAACATGAAGAAACTAGCGTTTGTGCACCTTTATTGGAGTTATAAAGTTCGGGAAGACGTCTCTATCGGCAAATATAATAGCACGAGCAGAGTTGGAATCGCTCGGGCGTGAAGACAAGCTTTCTCCAATTCCGCTAAACGCAAACGATTAATAAAAAAAAAAGCAGTTGAGTTTTTTGGAACATCGGCATGCACTGCGAAAATATATTTCGTTTACCCGTTTATTGCAGCAAAAGCTGAGAGCAGGCACACGATAGAATGCACCTCTCCCTGCGTCTAAATAGAGTTTCGTGGGCAAGGACTGCGTTGCTAGCGGGAGCTCGTGCCGTCGCTTTGAGCATGAATTGGGCACACGCCCGCAAGGCTCGCAATTTAACGTACGCTCTACTAAAACGGTTTAGTATCTTGAACGAAGTGCATTTGGAGAATCGGCATCGCTGGAGTTAGGCAAATAAATGACACCACTATGCGTGTAAAACACTACCTTTCGGTAATTTTTAGCATCACCGATCGTTTTGTCAGTTCAGCAGCTTGGTTTACTTCATACACATTTTATAAGCGTCAAATACTACTTGCAACTGTGCACATGCGCGCGGAGGAATATGCGACGTCTGCTGTATACGCGCCTCGTGCATAAAACTACACGTCAAATAATCAAATACACTCACTTGTATCCCCTCCGTTAAAATGAAAAATAGCGTGTGCTCGGTTGCCTTGCCAGCACGTTTCTCATTTATCACATATATTAGTGTTTTGACGTTCTCACGCGCAAGGTACACCCTTGAGTTCACTCTCAAAGCGCATAAGCTTTGCCCCACACCCGCGGGCGTACCTTACTGCGTGAGTTACAAAACGAAGACAGAGAGATCCTTCAGCAAAGCCTTTGAAATACAAGAGCAATTTTTTTATTGTGAATAATTGATGTTTTAATAATCACAAAAGACAAATCACATACAAAGATGAAGACAAGAAAATATTTATTGCTACAAGGCAAAATATTGCACATTCGGAAGAGGTCGGTGTGAAAAAATGGAAGGATCTGCATATGGCTTGAGTTTCTTGAAACCAGTCTTTGCCAAGATCACTGGTACAAACTGATCGTTCGTGAAGTGATCCTGAAAAATAAATGCAGCATCGCATATCTTTAGTTGCCATTTGTGAAGTACCGATCGCGGAAATATGTTGCACAAACAAAATCGCGAGGTGCTCGATCGTTGGTGACTCTCCTTTCACTGACGCAAGATGCACGCGGTAACACTACAATCCTTTTTATTTTAGTGGCACCCTAGTCTCTCACGCATCGTTCTCAACTCGGCCGACTCAATGCAAGCGAGCTAAGAGTGAGCGAGTCAGTTTCTATGATCAAATACGCGCGAAAAGACGTGTCTAAGTCCTTCGTGCCGGTAATATAGTTCCGTGTTTGTCTCGTCTCATGATCGTACTACGCGATCTTCATCGGCGAGACCGAAAGAGACAGGTAATACGATTCAGAGTTTGACAGTGACTTACCTCGCAAAGTTTCCCTCGGAGGCACTCGAAACTTTTTCGACCGATCCGTTGGAGCCATTGTCTTCGCCGTTGAAGATTTTCCTTTCCCGTCGGGACGACAAAAAAGGTTCTTTCCTTTCGCAATGCTGTTTGTGCAATCTACAGCGCAGCATGATGGCATCGCGTTGCCGCCGAGGTTGTGGTAAAATATAAAAAACCTACTGCCGGGCCGCGAACAACGGAGCCGCCGCTACGCCTGGCCCAGTGATGGCGTTGGTTTCGAGCAGACGACGGAATCGCGCGGGATCATGGGAAGACAACGGTCACGTGTCGCGCCAGATCCAATTGAAGCGAGGGGAAAGAGAACTTTTGAGAGGGAAAGGGCATCGGCGAGGAGAAATTTCTCTTTCCCATTTCAGACAATGGTTTGCGCTACCTTTCAGTATACAGGGGCCTTAATTGCTACTTCCTGTGCCTGCAGGTCACACGTCGTACCGCGTCGTACAGCCGATTCACACGACGGACCGAATCGCGATTTTCGTCCGCAGACCGTGTAGCAAGTGACCGGCACGTCACCGATTCCTGCAATCCGCGCCTCGTCCGCGGACGCGCGGACTGATAAAGTCAAGCGCCTTTTTCACTCGCGGATTTTTGGCGGGAGATTGACTTGAAAAGCGTTTAGTCTGGCAACTGTACATTGTTTTCTTGTTTTTGTTTCTGGGCGATGAAAACAAAAGTGGCGCATCGTTGTGTTTTGTCCGTTCGCTGGTTCATTTTGTCGGGCGTTTCTTCGTTCCACGTGTGAAAGGAACTGCAGAAACTTTGTCTGGCTGACGCGACGCAGGTTCCTGTACTCCTCCGGGTCCGCGTCAAGAACCTTCCGTCAAAACTCGTCTAGCACGCCGCGATGATTCTTGCACGTCCAATCAGGATTTCACCGAGCAAGACCTCTCTTGTGGCTGTGGTGAACTTGAGTGTTGTGCACGAGCGCGGAGTGCGTGAAGGCATCTCCAAACGCCCCTTCGCGAGCCCAGAACTTCGTCGCTTCTACGCGGAACCCTTCTCGAGCAGGACCATGCCTGTGTCACTCTCATGCTTTGGGTTAGTAAAGCTAGTGGCACTTCGCGCGAAGCCTATCACGGTGTTTTGTCTCGATCTGTACGTAACAGCGGCGTACGATTCATTATCGCGGTAGCGAACGTCGATTTCTCTCTTGGACAACGGTGGCACGGTGCGATGTTGGAGTTTCGCGGCACTGTGGTGTGGCGACCAGGTTCGGTCCGTCCTCGCTGTCGTCTGCTCGTCGTCTCCCTCGCGTGGATGCGCTTGGGAGACAGACGAACCGCGGACATGTCGTCACGTTATCAATCCGTCCGCGGATCAGTCCGTCATGTGAATCGGCCATGACTAACTAACACAAGCAACAAGCCCTCTTCAGGAGGTCTTCACATATAACCGCGATAAAACTACAAAACCACCTGAGGATGCGAGACGCGTTGCAAGACGGCGACCATGACAGAAAAACAAAATGGCGAAGCTTTTGTTTGTTGTTTTATTCGAACGGAAGTAACGATTTAGTAAAACGTTTGTGAACAATTACGACGTTCATTCGATGGATTGTTTCTTAAAGCTAAAAATATGTAATTCAAAAGGCGATTTCAAGAGATCACGAAGATTTTATAACCAACATCAAAGCTGTCACTCATTCTATTGGCCAATGAGAAGCTGATTTGAATGACCATCGTTACCAATGAGAAGCCGAGCTGAATGACCTGGAATTTGCGCTCAAAATTTCAACTAAATCTCTCGCCGTCAATATTGCTCTAAACATTTTTTTTCGCGTAAAATTCATTTTTTGACACGCGTGTCCCAACCAGACTGTTTTAAAAAAAAACTTTTTTTTTCTTTTCAGGGGTTCTTTAAGAGCGGAACGCGCAAGCGTCATAAGGTCCCGTTCGCAGAGCCTTCTCATACAAACGCGTGATCGTTGCCAAACTGTGCAAGCGTGTGTACGTGGTCCCATAATCCAACGCGAGCAGCCACGTCACGTGTGACGTCACACGTGACATCACACGTGGCGGCGTGCATTGCATTACGGAATTTACCCTCTAAATTTGGCGGGAAAATGTTCCTGCCAAAGTTTGCGGGTAAATCCCATAATGCACGCGCGCAGCCACGTGTGACGTCACACGTGGCGTCACCCGTGGCTGTGACTGTTGCATTATGGGATTTTTATTAGTGTAAGCGCAAGTTCTTTTACCTTGCATGAATAAATTACTTCACTTGTTACTATTGATAGCCTAATTCGGATTTCCACGCTATATTTAAAGGGGGGGAGGGCGCGGTCGTGCAACTTAATTAAACGGTATAGAATTCTTCAAGATTTGTTTTGTTAGATACCAAAAACTCTGGACGCTTAATTTATTTGGGCGTGGAAGGGTGCTCCGTACATGCACGCGCATGCACGCATATAACATTTTTTAAAAATATTTAGGTTTTGAGTTTACCTCTACCTCGCTGTTATTTACTCGCATAAGTTTAAACCATGTCACTAAAAATACAATAGCGCTCCTCGTAAACGGCTGATACGTGCACAGACGTGAGCCGTACCGGTAGATAAATAATAATATAGGAAAAATAACTAATACCTAGATACCTATTAGAGCTAGTAATAAAACCCTTTCTCCGGCACGCGAAATGGTTTTGGGTGCAGCCAGTATATTTGTTTTCGCCGCATTAATCGAGTAACCACTTTTATTTGTCGGCTTTTTTTGCCAACCAGGGTTTATTCGAACCGCTTAAAAAATTGTGTTGCTTGTATGTTTAGACAGCCTTGATGTTGGTACGCCTCCACGGTTGACCGGTCTCAAGCAATTTAGCTAGTGCAGTACAACAACTAACCTGGGGTCTTTAACGTGCTCCACGCAGTAGTCATTACACGAACGCATACCGGCACAAAACTCATCCAGCAATCAACTTTTCTTGTCTTCGTACGCCTTTACCCCGTCCAGTTATGCCTCCATGCCGTCCAGTACACACTACTCCGAAGATTACATGATCTGCGTGCAGACAACTCATAAATACAAGACCCTTTTTTTCAGGGGGGGGGTAGGAAGGGGGGAGGGGGTAATGTTAATACTAGTGTGGGTATATATACTGTAAACGGTAACCGGACAAAAGCTCACCGGACAAAAGCTCACCGGACAGAAGCTCACCGGACAAAAGCTCACCGGACAAAAGCTCACCCGTTTTTTGACAGACCCGGACAAAAGCTCACCCGTTTTTTGACAGACACGGACAAAAGCTCACCTCGATTTTTTTTTGTTGCTACCCGGGCGAAACACGGGCTTAAATAAAGTGCGGACCCGATGGACATTGGACCATTTTTAGGAGAATTTGAACCCCATCCACCAATGAGTTGCGAATTTTTAAAAATACTTTGAAAGAACGGGTGTTGGGCCTTCTGAAAAGTACAAGACAGATGACCAATTTAGAAAACTGCGGGATTTTAGATAGGCTCGCGTTCCTTCCACCACAGCTTGTTCCACAAGAACTAACCACCAGGGAAAAGTCTACCGGTGACATCGGCTACCTGCTGGACTATTTTGATTGCACGTATGTCAACGGCCGCTTCCGTTATACTTCTGTTCCTTCCGCGGCGGCACCCAGAGCGAATTCTTCCCTTCGCATGACTCTGCGCCGACGACGACCAGAGTTTCCCCGGTACGGTGGAATATGTACGACGCCATTCTTCAAGATAAAGACCGGATGAACAACACCTGCGAAGGATGGAGTACCGGGTTCCAGAAGCTCGTCGGCCACGCCCATCCAAGCTTCTTGAGGCTGATTGAATGCCTACAGCAAAATCAGCCGCTCGTTACCACGGCACTGACACAAGCCCGGAGAGGTGAGCCCACAGTAAAGCGGGTGCGAAAAACCTCTCTGCGCCTGCGGAATCGTCTTAGAAATATTTGCGAGGGCTTGCATATACATCGAGATCTACCAAGACTGCAGGAGCTAGTAGGGGACTGCATTCGCTTCTAACCAATCGATAAATAAACTTGTTTTTATTCAAATCAACAAACCATGCGCCTGTCAAATCTAATTTATCGTTGCCTTTTTGTGTCGCACGCATGCACCTAAGTTGTCCGCACTCGTGTTAAGACCAACATGAAATTTTCTCGTGGTGAGCTTTTGTCCGGGTCCGTGAAAAAAATCGGTGAGCTTTTGTCCGGGTCTGTGAAAAAATGGGTGAGCTTTTGTCCGGTGAGCTTTTGTCCGGTGAGCTTCTGTCCGGTGAGCTTCTGTCCGGTGAGCTTTTGTCCGGTGAGCTTTCGTCCGGGATTCACAGTATATATAAAAAAAAACATGGATGTGATGCCTTTCTTTCTTTCTCTTTTTATGCGTCTTGATATTCTAAGAGTGTACTATCTGCAGGACATTATGCGCACCTTTGTGATTGTCCCCGTTTTAGTTACCACACTCGATCTCTTGTTTCTCAGAGCTCTAGTGATTACCCATACTTCGCGTTAGCCAGTGCTATTCGTCGTCTCTGCGTTTTCTTAACTACCAACGCTTACCTCTTTTTTTTCTTCGCATTCCGTCTCAATAAATGCAACAGCCCGCGACCTTGAGACCCATCTACAAGCAGTGAAACAGAAATGCAAGCTGTATACCCACCAAAAAAGCGCAGACGGAAACAAACAAAAATTAAGGTGTTGAGCGTGCAAGGGACAGTTAATCTGCAGTAATTGAATACGGGATGGAAGACTGAACAACCGTGATTTATTTATTTTATTTTGCTCAAGATACTGTTAAACCCCTCTCGGGGTCATTACAGGAGAGAGTAAAAATAGTATAAAGAGATAAACACGAGCAGGAACGTGAAAACACCGCATATTGGAGCATCATTTGCATCCGCCAATACAAAAGCAAACACATAAACGAAGTAAAAACACATACTCATAATGTTTGATGACTGCAGAGCGTTATTAGAAAACGCACGTGCTCCAATCAAGGGTAACAAAAAGAAGCTAGTTCCACAAGCGCTACAAAAGTTTTTTGGGGTAATATGAGCTCACAATTTCCTGCGTAAGGAGGTTGCATTCCTCTATTGTTTTAGGAAAAAGAGAATAGTGAAATACATTGATTCTATATTGAAATGGCTGGATCATTTTAAAATGATTATTTCTTGAGATGCGAGTAATACGGGGTTTCAAATTTTGGTTGTAGTCAAAGTTAAAGAGGCCATAATACATCGTATACATCGTGAAAATGTACTTAACTCTACCATTCTTGCGCCAGTCGGAAAGAGGTGAAATAACTAGTTTTTTTTTGTACATGCCAGTAACAGAGTTAAATAATGTTCGTTTGTATCTGGAGAGTATATACCGTGCTGCAAGTCTTTTAACATTCTCCAGTTTTCCATATTACAATTGCGTATTCTAATACTGGTCGTATGACTGTTTTGGAGACCATTAGCGTGGCACGCATAGTTGCATGCCTAAAATTATTTTAAAATATCCCAATGAACGCTTAACAGATATGACTTCCCCATTTTAATTTTAAATTGTTACCCCCAGGTATTTGTAGCTATTCACTTCTCTTAAACAAGACTCACTATATGTATATGCATAGGGTACAATATTAATGCTGTAGCATTAATAGCTACTCATCACAAACTTCTGGGCATCTGGCCTCAACTGTTCCCCGCTAAATTTAGCGGAAAATTTATATCATGTAAGCTATCCACAGATTCAGGTTCCCGGCTAAATTTAGCGAAGAAATTGACGTCACGTGACCTTCGCACCAATTCAGTTTCCCCGTTAAATTTAGCGGATAAATTGACGTCACGATCGACCTATGCACCGAGTCAGTTTCCTCGCTAAATTTGGCGGCAAAATTGATGTCACCCCTTTAAAGTTAGAGGAATAAGTGACGTCACGGGACTTATGCTCTACTTAAAATACCCGCTAAATTTGGCAGAAAAAATTATCTCACGTGATCCGGCGTCACGGGACCTAAAAACAAAGGGAGGTTTTCCGCTAAATTTAGCAGGGAACCCGAATTTAGCAGGCCCGTAACAAAATAAGGAGGTAAACATGAAGGATGCTATCGCTATCCTAAACAACCAACAACAGTGGTTTCTACAGCGATTTTTAGTTTTCTTATTTTTTGTCCCGAGAAGTACAGTTTTGTCAATATTAATTGACATGCCACATTTTCGGCACCAAGATCCAATTTTCTGTAGAGCAGCGTCTAGGTAAGCTTGATTCTTCCTCGTCTTGATATCCGTGTAAACGAGACAGTCATCTGCAAATAACCGTACCGTGACAGAATCATCAACGGCTTGTGCTATGTCATTTATGTAAATCAAAAATAAAACGGGGACTTAAAACACGCGATGATACTGGTAGAAGGGTAGATATTGTGCTATTTATTTTCAAGTAAAATGCCTTATTTTTTAGTAATGAACTTATCCCATTAACCAATTCTGAGCTGACTACAATTAGGTTAATTTATCAGATATCTATGTTATACAGTGTATAACATAGATATCTGATAAATTAACCTAATCGTAAAACTTTTGATCGTGTATAATATACACGATCAAAAGTTTTGACGTAACTAAAAATATTGCCTCTGTTTGTCCCCGGAATCAATAGATTTTGAAAAGTCATGAATGCATTTACTTTACTGAGTAACTGTTGAAAGTTTCCTCTAAAGTATGTCTGGTTCTTGTAGATAAAGTTATTGTTTTCTAGATAGCCGTGTAACGTTTTTGAAACCACTTGTTCTTTAATATTATTTTTTTTTACAGAAGGTGTTTGTCAGTGATAATGGCCTATAATTGGTCTGAGAGAGTTTAATGCAAGCTTTAAAAATATGCACGACCCTAAGCATCGCCAATGGGACAGAACATAGCTTTGTGATAACGAAGCTCTACGCAAAGAGAAGTGTTAAACATTTTGAAGCCCAGTCAGCGCACTGTTTTAAGAATCGGTTTCGAATGTTATCGGGTCCCTTAGGACTTATGCTCTTTGAATTGCAACTTGCAACTCTTTGAATTGCAAATTGCAATAAAGAGAAATGCAACATTTCTCTGGCGATCCATGGGTGGCGTTTCTTTTCAATTAGCTTTAGGGGAATGTAACGTTCAATGCAACAGTTAACTATTCGTTTAAAGTCCTCCCAGATTTCTACCGGCCTAGTGTGCTGAAACCCGTAAAAAAACATTTCAAGCAAGTCTAAAATATTAACATGACTTGCTTTATCAAAGTCCCTTACAGACTTTCCAGCAAGGTTTGTTTCGTAGATTATTCGAATTTAAATGACACGCCACACAAACTAGATCATGATCGGATAGCCCATCGCACAAAAAGGCCTCATAAGTTGATCGGTGTTTACCCCAAAACACAGTCGAGATTTGTGTCAGTAGTTCTGCCGTGTCTGGAACTCTGACTGACAACTTGCGAAAAATTAAAATTAAAAGCGAGGTCCAGAATAATTTTAGAATGTTTAGTATCGCTGGCTCCTGGTACACATTTTTTCCAACATATGAAGGAGGGGGGGGGGGGGGCGGCAGGTTAAAGTCGCCTGCAATTTCTATATTTTATTTCTGTTTTATATTGACTTTCCCGTGGTCGTATAACTTTTCCGTGAATGATACAGGTGCGCCGGGAAACGGAACAAATGGTCCCGGAACAAATGGTCCCTGAACAAATGGTCCCGGAATAAATGGTCCCGGAACTAATGGTCCCAAGTACAAACTAGGAAAAAATGGTCCCAGATAAATATCGTCAATGTGGCCTCTGCGTTTTCGGAGAAATGGGATAAAATGCAATAACACTCGCCGGCAAACATTTTGCGGTTTCCAATTTATTAAAAAAAAGCTTCGAGTTTCGAGGCTGCCGGTTGCACGAACTCGACCGGTTTCTATATTTTTTCTGGGAAGCTCAGAAATGTTTTGCGCTATGGAAACCTAGTGCACCTATAAAGGCATGGAGCTCCGCTCGTTATGTGTGCTACAACTACGCGTCATGACGAGATGGGAGTAATACGAGTTTAACGTCTTCAACAGGGATGGCACTCTCTTGATCGAATGACGTTTGTAGCGAACGCCCACGTTTCACCGAATGACACTTTGGCGAATAGTCGGCCGCCGCGAAGTGGCGTTTATGGGAGGGCCAAGTGGGTTCACATTTTTCTAATGAGCCACCGCAGACTGTCGCCGCGAAGCGGCGTAAGCGCAGCGCGGGGGGGAAGGGAGGGGGGGGGAGTTAACTCGCGCCCTCGTTATTCGCTAAATGTCGATTCACTGAAATGTCGCTGTTCGCTAAAACGTTATTCGCTCATGTGATATGGACCCGCTTCAACAGTATGACTAGGGGTGCTGATTTTCGTTCAAGAGCCTACTGATATAAATATTCTAAAGCCCCTTATATGAAAATAGTAATAACGCCTATAATATTGTGTGAGGTCACTTAGTTAACAGTTAGGAGATAACTGTTGGACAGTAATAATTTCGAAAATATTCTGACGATTTTGAATAAAATTAAGTCCAATACCCGACCACCTTCTTCGAAGTAACTCGGCCTCAAAATATAGACGAGATCCTTCATTCCACCAGGAAATCACTGATTGCATAACAGGTGAAGTATATTGCATGGTATATCTTAGTTTCAAAACTATCTTCTTACGGGATTATTTTTTCCTACCTTGGACTTGGGACCATTTGTTCCGGGACCTTTTGTTCCGGGACCATTAGTTCCGGGACCATTAGTTACGGGACCAATAATTCCGGGACCATTTGTTCCTACACCCAGGTGCGCCTAGTGGACGATATACAGCAGCCACAATGAGGGGCGGATCCAGAACTCCGTTTTGGGAGGGCGGAAAATTTGTAAGGATACTATTCTCCCATTCTTTCGTGTGCACGGGGTGGTCCACCCATGTAAAATTGCCCTCCGAGAACTGGGGAGAGGGGGAAGGTCGACTTCGTTTGGGCGGGGGCAGCCGCCCCCGTCGTCCCCTCCCCCCCCCCCCCTTGGATCCGCCACTGGCCACAGTGATCAGGTAACTGTACCATTCAATCTGACAAAACGAATTTTCGGGGTCTGAGGTTTGATTGATTAGAGGACAAGACTCAAGACGAGACTTGACTCGAACCGCCATGTCACCACCACGTGACCCTGGGTCTCTTCGGTGTATTTTGTAACTTAGTGGAGAAATCCCATTATTATCAATATTGCTAGTAGCCAAATATTGGTGATGACAACAAAATCAGGACTATATGATAGCAAAATATGTCAAAATTTCTTAATCTTATTTAGCAAACCATGAGCGTTCAGATTTATTAACAGGACATCTATTAAACTGTCATGCAAGTCGTTGGTTCTGCCTTTTCTTGAAATTTGTGAGCGACAGTTGTTTGCAGAGTCCCAGCGGTACAGTGCATTATCGATTTGCATCTTATCACTGAGTAGTCTAACTTTCAAACCGGTCTATCTGCCTTAGCGCCAGCCCATAGAAGATTTAGTGTTCTTGGCGTTTCTCTTGAATAGTAGCTCGATACAGATATCTCTGGCACTTTTAGCTTAAAACAGTTCCGTAAGATTTCTGACGGCATTCTTTAGCTACTTCACCCGGTTTTCGCGATACGGTATCGGGCCTCGAATGCGCCGCGCGTATGCCGGGTATGCGGGACGCGCGCGTATGTGGCGGCGCAGCGCGGCGGCGCGGCGCCTGCGCATAAGCCGGACGTTCGCATACGCAGGCGCCGCGCGTATACGGAAGTCATCCTAGAGGCCGTCCTTGAGGTCGCCCCACAAATCGTCTTATAGGTGATCCAAATAGTTCCGTCGTCCTTTAAACGAAATCGTCTTACACGTGATCAAAAATAGTTCCGTCGTCCTTTAAACGTCGTCCTAGAGGACGTCAAACGAGACGACGTCAAAGACGTTAGCAAGACGTCGTCGTCCTTGACATCTTCCTAGATGTCGCTCTTAAGGTTGTCCTAGGGGTAGTCCTTTACATCGCCCTAGAGGTCGTCCTTAAGATCGCCCTAGAGGTCGTCGTCGCTATACGAATTTGACGTCATCTTCTAGGACGTCGTCCTCTACGTCCTCTCCACTTACCCCTAATTATTCAAAAAACCGTCCCTTCATAACATTATCTGTAATGTATTTTTTTTCTTTTAGTTTATCGTTTAAGTGATACCCAATGCAATTAGGCTGTTTTTGCGACTCTATCTTGCAGATCAACCAACTTTTCCTTGCATTTCCTTCACTGTGTCTTCTAAGCTACGAACAACTTCCTCGCAGAGTTTCACGAATCGAAAGTAATTTCTCAAATTTATCCTCGTGTCGAGCCTGATTTTTTAAAGACGTCCTTAATATGTCTATAGTCATGACAACTTGTCCGGGCAGCTTCCGAGTTTTTCTTCAAGCGTATTGGTCCGGGATCTTGTTCGGCGTCGCCGGAGAGCAGCAATAAGAGCATCACACGACATTCTGACGTCTCCTCCACACCGAGGCTTGTGTAGGTAAGAATGATATCCAAGTACTGAGTCAAAACCAACCCGAACCAGATAGCTTAGGATACATTGGCGAATTGGACTGAACGGAGCCGTACTTCGACGCCCACATTACAACACCTTCAGACATTCTGGGAAGGTTAGCAACTGGAATATTCCTAGCAGAGTCAGACGCGCCGCGTCGGTTCAAGGCGCCAACAAATCTTTTGTTTTTATATATTTTTATTTGTAATGCAACGCTCGCTCCTCTTGTTGATCGAAATGATGGCTTCTATTTCTTACTCTTTTTTTTCCTCTGAATGGAAAGAAGTGTTTGACCTGGCTGCAGTGTCTTATCTCCAAACTCGACGGCGAATAAGAGGGTGCAACCGTATCGCGTCCACTCCATCGATTAAACTCCGCCGATGCTTGTAGTCCGCGGGAACTTGACGAACTGGTCGTGTTATCGCGCGATACGCGAGCATAAAATCGCGAGCAGGCAACGTCGTCGAGACTCGGCCCTACACCACGTACTCTTCCCAATCTCGGTGAAACTTTCGCAACCAATCTTAACCATAAAAAAATAATATTAAAGAAGAGAACTTACATTTTGATATTGTCCAGAATACACAAAAAATATAACGTTCATCGTACACATGTTTGTGTAAGTTCCTAGACGTGGGAATGCGGGTGGGCTGATTTACCAACGGTACCTCCTTTCATGCGGACACATAAAATACTTTGTCTTAATCCAATTTTTTTTTTTATCTGGTCTCGCCTTACGTGCGATTTTATCGCGGAGTCGACGCCCGTGGTACGCAAGAAAGTTTTCCCTTCTCGATCGTTGGACCACCGATTTTCCGAGGACCCGTCCTCAGAAAATCGGCGGAAGACCTCGATTGTCGCCGATCGAAGACGACGCCAGGAAACAGATGAGGAAATCGGAAACGATGAAAAAGAAAGCACCCTACGGGAGCAGAATTCTTGAAGCGGAAAAAGAGATCCCGGGTGCAGAAAGATACCGCAGAGAAGGAGGAAGCTAGCCTCTTCTCGCGGCCACTTGGTAACAAAACGTCAACATGTGTAGTTGTCTTTTCTACCCTGGGAGGCACTTATGATGAGCACGGGAAACCGTGATAAGCTGTGCAGTGTGTCTCCCCCTCTGCGATAGAAATGCGCGGCCGCACCTCTGAACTGCTTGCTTGCTGCCGGAAAAGGAAGAAAGAAAGCTGGCATTCGTGGTAACCCGTGATTGTAGTTCATTACGACATTTTTGTTTTGTTTTGCGTTGTGCCCGAGGGATTTTGGATAATGTCACCTCTCAAAACGCATGAACGCCTCTGGGCAAAAGCAGATGGCGGGCTTCGAACGCGTGGCCAGTAAATAGAAGAGCGTTCGTCGACCGCACAAATGACCTTGCCGATTGAAACAGACCTGCCCTCGGGGACAATCTGGAGGTAAAGGGCCGCGAGACTCTTGAAGGGAGTGACGCGGATTAAGTAGTCACGAGATTGCGAGCCAGTTTTTTGCAGCACTGAATTTGCGTGGAGATTTGTTTTTTGTTCGCAGAGTGTGCTTAAAGCCCGACGGACACACTTCGCGCCTTCCCCGTTTCGTCAGCCTCCTCCTTTTCTATCATCATCTCCCCTTTTTACCTTACCCCAACTGGCTCCCTTCGCAGCTTAAGAGAAGGGCTCTAAGAAGGATTATCTTCCCTGCAGAAAACCGAGGTTGCACGTCGGCCTTTAAAGGCCGGGGGCATAAAGTCGCCGCCTTCCTGCACTGGCATAGGCGGGGTTTACATGGATGCGACCGTATTGGCCCCGAGCGGGACCGATTGGAGCTCTGCGATCGCTCGACCGTGACGTAGGATGGGGGATCACGTGATAAGTCCAGCTATTCCGTCTTGCTTTGTTTGGGCTCTTCGGAAACCGTTCACTCGGTATTTTCGGATTTTTTTTTCTGTGTTTGAAGCCTGATAAGTATTCGCGTGGATCGGCTTCGGCAGCTGTCGAGCTCAGGAAGCAATGGTAAAGTACTGTTCGGTGCCGAAATTTCGCAGTTACGCGAACAGGAGTGGCTTGTGAAACTGAGAATGGGAAAATTAAACTCTAAGAGCTCAACAGTGTGCAGCAAGCAATTTCGAGATGAAGCTTCGTGTATGCGGTTGGAGCGAAGATGCTCGATAAGTGATTTGAAGTAATTTAAGTGAACCTCCACAAAAGGAAGGGGGGGGATTTTGTTGGCGCACGTTAGAGATCGACGCTTTTTCGCATTTTGCTCGTAAGCGACAGGCACGAAAAGTTTCTGCTGAGAGCGATGACACGCATACGTGCATCACATCATTCTTCCATTCAGTGTTATCTTCAGCTCGTGCGGGTCCGAAGTGAGTGCCGACGCTTGGAGAACGAATTCAATGAACGTGTCGCAATCCTTATCCAGCTTCTTGATGCTAAAGGAAAACACGTGTCCCGCTTCAAGAACTCTCTCGCCCTCAAGCAACAGCCGGGATGTTTCGTGGGCCTTGTCCACGAACGCGTTGATGGTGCTTACATGCAGCACAACTGAAAAGGGATACACATTTGTAACGGGCTGCCCGGTTAAATAGAAGCTAAAACAAATCGCTTACCTTCAAGGGTAGGTCGCACTTCGTCGGCATCCATTGCGGTGCGCGAGACAGCCGCTGAAAACGACGAGTTGGTTGCAGCGACCGGTTCCCTTCTTGCCTACAACCGGCTCCCCGGCTCCCCGGAGGCATTCGTACGGTAGCCTATTCAGGAAGTTGACGGGGTCGAGTAGTGAAACGAAAAATTGGGTTAAAAGAACCCTTAAACACCCGTACTATTAAAAAAGAGAAAAAACTCCACATTTGACGCAGAGTGCGGGAAACGGTCACGTGAACCCCCATCCTACGTCACGACGATAGGCCCGTCAGGTGGCGCTACATCATGTTCTCGGGGCTAATAGCGCATCGAATTGAGAGGTCACCAGTCACGTGCCCCCGATTGTCCTTTCCTTTCTTTTTCTACCCAATAATAGGCGGCAAATCTCAATTCGACTCGCTACGGTCGCATTCATGTAAAGCCCGCCATAGCCTCTCTTATACGGTTTGTGTGCCCTATGTCTAAGATAGATTTCCGGCACTCATACTGCAAATAAGCTTCTCGCTCTATTCGATATTTTTGTCCACGATAGCGCAGATTAGAATAGCCGATTGGTGGAAAAGCTGGTGCGCTTATTGTGCGATACCTGGGCCTCGGTCTACTTTCGATGATACAGTAAACGAAAGAAAAAAGCTTCCACAACTTTAAAAAAACTTTTTTTATAGAACTCATTGTGACGGGGTGTGCGTGAGGCTCTAAGAACCGTTATATCTCGTAAATGGGTTGTAAGGGAACCTCACGATCAAATGCGAGACCTATACGCTGGTGAATTTTGCAAACAACCTAAACCCAAGATACTTTGCCGTCGCATTCGAGTGGATTTTTGCTAACGCCTTTTTTATCCTATAGACTTTTCATTGCTTGTTTACGCCGTCGAAACTAACACACTGCACTAAGTGTGAGGTTAAGCTTCTAGCCATATTTAACATTAAAAGTTATGAAAAAAGCTGATGGATCCTCACCACGTACCAGAGCGCGGATAGCGGAAGCGAGCGCGCGTTTTTAGATTGTTCAATACTGCCCGATGCACGTCGTACTGTCGAGGTCGGTACTCTTATTGGCGATGAGATGTTCTGACGGCGCTATCTCGCGGGCGCTCTCCTGTAACGGAGCGGGTATGATACGAGCAGATGACGTGCTATGAAATTGCACGGAGCGGCTATGTTAGGTCGCATCTATACCGATTAAAGACGCTTTATTTATTATACAAACGTGTTTGACGTTTTGTGAGTGATCTTTCTAGTGCATAACAAGGCCTCAAAGTTCATTTTATGATTAAAACAAAAACACTTTAAATAGTCAAAAACAAGCCTGGAGCTTCACGTTACAGCTTGCAAGGCGTGCATCAGGGCTATTCACAACCACTCTGATTCTTTTTTTTGTTGTTGGATCTGTGGAGGCTTCTGTAGAAAAAATGTTTTGCATTCATCAGAGTAACGCGCGCACAGTTCTGTTGCAAAGCGCCCGCACACTTGTTTTAGCTACATTGAGCTTGTCGACACCGACGCTTCTATCCAAGTGTGACTCGACAGTTGCTGACGAGCAAATGCTCGTCAGCAACTGACACTTAGCTCCTCCAGCATCGAATACGTGGCAAAGAAGTTCGTCACATCGCGACTTCTGCTCGAAAGAAAAGCAGAAGTCTTCATAACTTCTTAAATTGTCAGTCATGGACCAGCAAATTTAGGTTATTGACAATTTTGTTCTATCCAAATTTTACTAAGAATTGTTTACAAATTTAAAATTGCTCGAAGATAAGCGCATCACGCATTATGCAGAGTTCTTTGTGTCCGCAAAATTAAACATAAAAAGGTGGTTATTCAAAGCAGTTGTAAACTTTATTTTTTGGGACGCTTAAGTGGTCATCGACTGACTAAATTAAACATACTTTATTACGAGGGGGCATTTGTTTCGCGTTGGCCAGGTGAATAAGCAAAGATTTAGGTGAAACTACTCTGGAAGTCAGCTACCGCATGTTCCTGCCAGTTATTTTGAAGAAATGTTTGTTTACTGGTTTACAAAATTCAAGAAGGCATAAACTTGGAACTAGTAAAAAACCAGTACTCACAGAATACATTGGAACGAACAGGATACACGAAGTCTTTTACGTTGAATTGTTTACTATACACGCGAGAGCTTCTCGAATTTCGCTTCCCTATATCCAATTGAATGAGTCATTCTGAGTCAGTCTTATTTTGTCCGATTAAGAATAAAAAAATACTGCCTATTCGCCATGGTAGATGTTGTAGTGGGGTAAATCGGTGGATATTCATTATCCAGCTTTTTGTACAGTGGTAGAGAAGAGCACACCACCATCTCAGCGCTTCGACACATCAGCGCCAAAAGTTGGTTAGCTCGACTAGGCGTGCCACGTTTTTCAAGCTTTGGTCAAATGTCCAACTACAAATATCACTACACCAAATAGGCACAACGCGTGAGACAGGCTTTGTAGCGCGTTGCCCACACAGCGCATGAAGCGAGCTGACGAGCCGAGGGTAGGGTCTCCTAGAACGTGGAGATGAGCCGTCCGGTGGCCGTGAGTTTGTCGCGATGCGGAAGCACGCCAGTGAGGGCGCTGTGGGGCACAGCGCGGTAACAGCGCGGCGATCCGACGGCTGACAAAGGCCTGGCGATCGCAGCAGAGATGCTTTATTCAGCGTAAAAATGGTCATAGTCTTCGTTTTTTTTTCTCTGCTTGGTGGAGAAAGAAAAAGTTCCATCCTATCGCACACCCCTGTGGAAACGCGTGAATTGCGGGAGCGGCGGGAGCTTATATTCAAAATGCAAATGCCGTTTAGGAACGGGCAGTTACTTACATAATCTCGCTTCTTCAATGTTTTTTTTTCTCGGTTTTGCTTTATAAAATAATAATTCTCTATCTCACAATACATACCAGCATTAAGAATGCGAAGTTTAAGTACGATATGATATTCGATGCTTTCCTCTCCACTTTAGTTTCAAAGTTCTTTAATTATTTTTTCGGTAGCTGTACATTTGACGAATCTATAAGGATCTAGATTTTGTTCTGGTATCAATGTCCTTTTTGTGTAGCATGGATTATTGAAACCGAGCATTTCTTGACTTCTGCATTTTCAGCCAAAACTTATATACCAGAAAATGTCTGAAACGATTTCATCTAGTGAGCATGCATTTCATGAAAATAAAGACCAAGAATGGCAAAAGAAATGGAGCAACTTCAACTGCGGTTTTTATTGAAGAGGAATCCCACTTGAAGAAATTTGTTTTCTCTGACATGTCACACACATCACACGTTCTTCTTAGACTTCATTAAACTTCTTAAACGTTCAAAAAAAAAAAAAAAGCTGGCGGTGCCAGGAGCGTTGAGTGCCTCTACATCTAGCACCTGCTGCCGTTGTGGCAATCATTATCTTCATCAGGACTGCCCGTTTAAGAAGTGTGCCATAACTGCGGGAAGAAGGGACACATTGCTCGAGTTTGCAAAAACAAGGCAAGTGTACAACAATGCACACACCAGATATCCAGCCAAGAAAGTTCCCGAGACGACTACCTCACACTGTATCCAGTTGATGGAGACACCAACAGTGTCGGCGACGGCATCAAGGTCCTTGCTGCAAATTGCAGGAAATGCTGTAAAAATGCTGCTGGACACTGGGGCGGCTCTAACCATCATCTCCAAGAGGCAATACAACGAGTCGCTGCGCGGTTTGCCAGTAGAACCCTCGACTCTTCGCCTTCGCCCGTACACCGGGGACGCCATTCCTGTCCTTGGAGAGGCGCAAGTTCCGGTAATTTACGAAGATCAGACCATGACACTTCCATTGATGGTCGTCTATGGAGACCGACCAGCTTTGCTGGGAAGGAACTGGTTGCGGCACATCCGAATCAACTGGTTCAACATCTTCTCACTGACAGAGTCTGCTGCTCGGAACGGACTAGACACTCTGCTGAGACAAGCACAAGATGCTTTTCAGCGACCAGCTGGGAATGGTGAGAGGAATCAAAGTAGCGATTCACGTCAAGCCCGAATGTGCCCCAATTTTTTTCAAACCTCGCCCCCTCCCATACGTCCTGCGTGAGGTGGCGGAGAAAGAGTTGGAGGCCCTCGAAAAACGCGGCACAATCACCAAGGTTGATAGACGCAATCATGTGGCACCGATCGTGGCGGTTCCAAAGAAGGACAACTCAGTTCGACTTTGTGGAGACTACAAGGTCACCGTGAACCGTTGCATTCAGCCGGAGACCCATCCACTACCGAGTGCAGAAGTCTTGTTCGCGACTCTTGTTGGTGGCAAGTACTTCAGCAAGATAGATTTGACCAGTGCCTGCCAACAGTTGGAACTAGAAACCAACTTGAAGGTCTACACTACCATCACCACGTATAAGGGTCTTTACCGATAGAATCGTCTACCTTTCGGAATATCCACAGCGCCGTCGATTTTCCAACGGTCCATGTATCGGATCCTACAAGGACTGGAGCACGGGCTATCTTGAAGACATCTTGATCACGTCAAGTACTCTTGAGGACCATCTTCAATTCTTGGACCGAGTTCTGGCTCTGCTGGCAGCAAACGGAATTCGGGCCAATCTTCAAAAGTGCGAGTTCCTCAAGAGCAGCGTGAAATATCTCGGCTACAAAATCGACGCCCAAGGATTACACCCAACCGAAAGTAAAGTTCAAGCCATCCAGAACACGCCGTCGCCTTCCAACGTGATGGAACTGCGTTCATTTTTAGGCCTGTTAAACTACTACGGGCGATTTTTGACTGGCCTTTCCACGATTTTGAAACCACTACACCAGCTTCTAGTAGAAGGACAGCCGCTGGAAGTGGACGTCAGGATGTGAAAACGCCTTC
This sequence comes from Ixodes ricinus, assembly GCA_037355805.1. Classification (NCBI taxonomy): domain Eukaryota; kingdom Metazoa; phylum Arthropoda; class Arachnida; order Ixodida; family Ixodidae; genus Ixodes; species Ixodes ricinus. Next base: position 22,272 of record JAZHYW010056029.1, read on the forward strand.
AAAGAGGCAAAAGAGAGCTTGCTGCGAAGCAAGTGGCTTACACATTACGACCCAAGCAAGCCGCTTTGGCTCGCCTGCGACGAGACGAGTCTCCAAGTGGAGTGGCGGGCGGTCATGTCTCACATCATTCCAAACCGGTGACGAAAGTGCCAATTGCTTGCGCCTGTAGAACGCTCTCACCGAGTGAGCTCAACAAACTCTTAGACCACAAAATGTCTCTAAACGATTTCATCTAGTGAGCATGCATTATATAAAAATAAAGACCAAGACTGGAAAGAGAAATGGAGCAACTTCAACTGTTGTCTTTATTGAAGAGGAATCCCACTTGAAGAAATTTGTTTTCTCTGACATGTCACACACATCACACATTCTTCTTAGACTTCTTTTCTTTCCACATCAGTTTTGTCTTTTTCCCTCTTCAGCAAAAAATGCAATCACGTGACGCAGTAGAACGTTTTATGAGAATTAGAAGATTACATTCAGAGAAGAGAGAGGCGTCGCTTGGCGTTCGAAACAACGAGTGTTTCTTTTTGCATGTGTTGCAACCCACGTTGCACCCCGGCACAAAACGCCACCGCTTTGCCTTTTCTTCGCAGTATTTGACATCTGTGTGAGTCCCTTGCCTCTTCGGCACAGCTAGCAGCCACACAACACTGTATCGCTTCACATACAACGCAAAACAAAAAGAAATAGTCACACCAACACGCCCCAAGCCAGCCTCGCTAAACGCTGCCTGACCGGCCTCCTGGCACCGCTGTGTCTGACAGCGCCACTCTAGGTCCTTGTGGCTGAATTGGGCCACACGACTCCCAGCTGCTATGCAGAGGCCGACGCGGTCTGCTGACCTCCCAGTTCTCGTATAACTTACCAAGGGACCTAACATCTGCGCGGTTTGTCTTACTCGCGACGTCACAAATGATGTTGACGATAGCTAGGAAAGCGCCCCCTGTAGTTCGCGCACGCCGTAGATGATTGCTTAGGCTAAAGAGGTATTTTTTAGAAATGTTTCTACTAGTATATTTCCCTCACATGTTTGCTTGAAATTTAGTCCGCTGACATGTTTGCGTGGCTTTAGCAAGTGCTTTTACACCGCGACAACTCCAGCTAACAGGCAAACATACGCCCTGCCTTAGATAGCACTGTGATGGCGTCTAGGGAATGTAGTTTTTTGCGCCCCTGATGCTACTGATGATAATGATGATGACGACGCTGATTTTGTGTAAACTCTCGCGTGTCCTCGACAGAGGACAATATAAGTTCATGTTAAACCACCACCTAATCCTGCTCGGCGCCCAGGAGAACCAAGTTTATATTTGAAATATGCATTGATTCTAAATATCATTGAACCACACGGAAGAGGAAAGCAAAGTAGGCATGTGAAAAGTAGGGTGGTGATTTGGGATTTAGATAAAGCTATAGAAATATTATCTGCAGAAAAGTGCGTGTTTAAGATTTTGACAATTTATTGGCAACCTTTGAATATTAACGGAACACGTATAGACCAGAAGTGATTACGTGGTGGCACTGCATAAATTCTGCAAAAGAAAATTCCATGACTGTCGCTGTAGCGAATAGGTCTACGTCGCCAACAAAGTCAATTTGTTCAGTTTCTTATTTCTCTACACTCAGCAGAGCGAGATCACAAAGTCTGCCATGGAAGCTCGCAAATACGAAAGTATTCATTTGAACTTGATAAACGACCCCTCAGAGCCCGCGATAGAAACTAATACGATTAAAAGAACCTGAATGATGATGCGAAGATTGGAGAGTGCGAAGATTGGAGAATACTGAATGATAAATTGAAGGAGTTCTTCAGTTCTTGATATTTCTAGGTCAGTCTGCTTTAAGAGAAACAATTCGAACTCTAAAATCTCGTCGCAGAAATTATGTGCCGCTAACGTCACAGCTGTAAAACTTTCTGAAACTGCAGTGCAGCGCACTCCGTCAATATCCAGGAGGAAGTCAAACTTGGCATCGGTTTCGTGTAGGCGAGTGAACCTCCCGTCGCTTTTTATACGAATACGGTTACGTGTACAAATCATAGCCCTTTCAATTTTCTGCTTGGTCGAATTAAGCCGTCACTTTTCAATTTATCCGCAGCAAGTTAATAAAAATCTTTTACTCACACGTTTTTATCAACTAATTTATTTAATTTTGTTTTATTTTATTTTGAGTGACCCACCAACGGCTTAACGCCTCCTTAGTGGCGCACTTATCAATGCGTCAGTTAGTAGTAAAATATTAAACATGATAAAAAAGAAATGCTAGGACAAAACAATAGTCTCAACACCCTTTAGAAATTTACGCTCTTTATCAAAATATCAAGACTAACATTCCCACAAATCTGTTATAGATTCCCCACTCTTCGCAGAGAAGAAAAAAGCGCTTCATCTAATGACTCGCTTAGCGGCGTTTTCTTTTCATAATAAAGTAAATAAAAAGCGCTTTCAAGTGTAAGTCAGCATTGTGGAAGTTAAAGGACAGCTATGCGATTCAGTGCCTTGTTCCAAAGGCCGAGTAAAATCAGAAACTCGTCACTCAGCATCCGGCGGTTCAGCAATCCTGCGTCACTCCTAGTCTCACTGGTTTCATTTTCATTAATTTATTTCTCATTCACTGTAGAACTTGAAGTACCTCCTCAGAAAGACAAAGAGAAGGCCAGGCGCCCGCGATTCTTTACGGGGACAAAAAGCCGTAGTTATGACCAGAGTGTTGAACCAAACTTTTTATCGGTTCGGTTCTGGTTCGGGTTCACGGCTTTCGGTTCGGTTCCGGTTCAGTTCTGGGGAGCAAAAAATAACGGTTCAAACCGGTTCAAACCGGTTCGAACCGGTTCGAACGGGTTTGAACAGCTAAATTGAGAATATATTTTCCGCGTTGTTCTAGCCATACACACTATTTACGCCGTGAAACGAGTAACTATATAGTTTCTTCGATCGTCCGTGCAATTTACTTCAGTTTTCAGGTACCAAAATATGAAATTCAGTTTTAATTTTGAAGCAAGAGTAGAAGAAAATCTACATTAACGTGCATAACGTCGTGTTCATACGACTCAACATCCCTTTGTTTACCAGTCACATGTGACTGGTAAACAAAGGGATGTTGAGTTGTATGAAACATTTGGTTTAGATAAAATATATGCATATATTTTATCTAAACCAAATGTTTAAGTACAAGAGTGAAGAGTTGAGCTTGTTGGTACATAGCTGTAAATAGATCAGCTTGAAATGTATAACTGTACTGTATTTTCTGGTCCTTTCTTCGTGTTTAAGTAAAATTCTAATGTTCAAGCTGATTTATTTTCACAGTATAAAATATTGTCGCGAAGTGTGGTGGGTCGCCTAAAATACCCGTGATTGGTACAACTTTGTGTCGCAGTATTACAAGTGGAATCGTGATTGTGTCCTTGAACCAAAGAATGAATTACATCACATAAAATTATAAAATGAGCACCTTGTGGCCATATTTATCACGAAATATGGTTTACGAAATACGCTTCACAATATATATGTATATGATGACGACACAACTGAGCTAAAAGCAATGAAATTTTCAAAATGTCACAAAAGTTTTAGGATAATTCCTTTCAGTCTATTTGTTATAGAAACACCGAGCGGCAATCAAAATGCTTGTTGTTCTAACCAGACATTGTTTACATTCAGCACCGCATGTATGCGACTAACCATGCAGCAAAGAGTAATCGCAATTGTTCACTCTAATCTATACGCACCTTCGCACTCAGATCGAATGCGGCCCAAAATAGCGCTTGCCCAAGTGAACATTTTCTTATACAGGAGAAGCTGGCATAGCCTGGCTGTTGTGGTTTATTCTTGACCAGATGCCGGTCAATTTAATTTGCAAATGAGCATCACCCTTGCTCATTGATGATTTTAACGCGATAGCGCTAAGGAGCTCATGTCACAGAGAAGCCGATGTCGGTGGCGTGACTGGAAAATCTTGATTGGCCGATAGGGTGATGACGTCAGAGCTACATGCCCTCGCGCAAGAATTTCAAACAACCCACAATGCTCACGTGAAACGTGACATCACGTGTGGAATGAGAGTGATTAAAACATGACATGTGATGCGAATTAAAAGTCGCCGTATGTCTCAAATGATTTCACTTTTTAAAGTAATTTCTTTGCCTTAAAGAAAACAAAATTAATAATTTTTTGTGCGGGATTCGAACCCACGACCCTTCGGTTGCGAGTCAGACGCTTTTGACTAGGCCACGCGAGGCACGCTTGCGCGGCAAATGAGAATGCGATGCAAACGAGGCGCGTTAAGGCTATCGCGTTCCACTTTTAAAGGCGAAGCTTAAGCGTCCTCCAAGATTATTTTTTGTTAAGTAAAACGAAGTAGTATTTCACGTTCTACTCGACATGGCAGCTACTTAATTGGACACTTTCTGACGGTTTGCGTGCGTAATCGTCATAGTTCCGCCGCGCGCCCTTGTTTACTTTGTTTGGTCCAGCCCACAGACACATAAAAGTAATGTTCACCACATAAAAGAGGCAATACAGACTTCTATATGTTTGAGAAGTTATATGTGTGAGGAACACATAGTTATTTAAATTAGTTTCAAAATCAGGAATGTGTGTAAGGCTGTCCCATATCACTTGACAACGTGCCTGTCGAGGATAAAAACGCCGGAAAAGACTGGCAGAACACCTTTCAGATAATTTGGGGGGCATTGCTTTAGGGTGGTCGGCCCTTTATTTATGTTGTCAAATATTCAGTTAGTAATTAAATATATTTTTATAACGATCAATAAATTTTACTTTATAAAGTTCACATAACCGCTTGAGACCGACGCGGAAGGACGATACTCGAAACTACGCGAGCTGTGGAGTCTGCGTAAAAGTGTTTTTTCTGTTTGCTGATTGGCAGTGTGAAACATCGGGTTGCAGGGTACGCCAAAAAGGGCTCTGTGCTCACATGATAGATTGGAAGTGAAATACATGAAATGTAAAAAAGAGAGAGATAATGAATGTTATTTTTCTAAATAATCCCTTACAGAACGCCTTACTGCAAAAAGAGATGCGTAAAGATGCGCGCAATGAAATTCATAATTTTACATAAATAGGGCGAAGGACAGACAAAGATTCTTAAAATCTTAGTATAAATCACATTTCATCAGCTTGCATGAGCTCGAAAATTCGCGAAATACTGCCTCGGGAGGCTAATGTTATAGTCGGTTTTACCTGCACTTGTTTCGGGCCCTCACTTTACAACACTATGCTTGAATAGTCATGCGCTCTAACATTTCTCTAGGCTAGCCATATATCATCGCGAGACTGCTATACATACTGCACAACTTTACAATTAGGACATCTATTGCTAGTGTTGCGAACATCACATTTCACCAGAAAGCTGAACTGTTTAACATGGTATGCACGTGACGTCATCACACTATAGGCTGGTGGTCATTGTGATTTCTTCTTGCTGAGAAAATCGAATTCGATGGTGCAAAATGCACGCTGCAGGAGGTTCAAGCTTAGTGAAAGCCAAGTATTTTAAAGGCATGTATTATTATTCTTAGTGCATCGTCGTGAGGAACGGCGCGAGCGTCTGGCACGACAAAAACATGCTTTTTGGCAGGAGCGTTTTTGCACACAAAGTAGTTTCCGGGGTCACGCTTTTTGGTCTGCGCCAAAGATGCGGGGAAGAGGAACCTTTACAACACAGTATGTTTTTAAAATTAATCCTCCCTCCCCCCCACACACACACACGCACACACACACACACTTCTTTTTACAGCGGAGCTGTTAAGGGCTAGTTTCCCCAGTATCGTGTCCGTCAGCAAACAAATGATGACACTAAACTCTGGACAGCTACCGCCATCTATAAGTGACGACGGCAACCAGACAACCGGCTTGCCGGTTGTCTGGTTGTCGTCGTCGCGCATAGATGGCGGCAACCTCTCCAGCCTTTCCACTCTGGCTTGCCGACTTGCGGCCGGCCATTACTTCATTCCCACCATAGTACAGCTTCGCTGGTCTTCCTTCTTCACCGGAGTGGAAAGGCTGAAAGTATTCCTGAGGAATTGCCTCCTCCGTTCGTGTGTGCTAATTCGACAATTTTATTTGTCACTTGTTAACAGCAACCCTTCACTGCTTTTATTTTGCACCCCGTGAAGTTTAAAGGGGTCATAAAACGATATCGGGTTGGAATGTTCATGACTTTTCTGAGGCGTACTGGTCCTAGTCAGACCCAAGTATACTCGCACAGGCCGCCACTGATTCAGAAGCTTCTTTGTCGCGGTGAAATTGCGAGGATAAAATGAGACTATTTCTTTTAGCCTTGCCTTCGCAAAGATTGATGTCGTAATTGTGGGATCAAAACCACCCGCCTGACGACAGTCGAGCGCGGCTCATGGATTGGACATTAGAACTGCGTGAGCACTGTTCATCGGCTCGTAACAATCAATGCCTCGGCGGACACTTGGGTAGTGGCTCGTGTCCAACCACTGCGGTGATGAGAATAGCCGAACTCTAACAATGCCTGGAGCTCAGCACGCGTTTTCTTCCTTTCCAACCCCAGCGCGGGGGTATGACTAACGTTGGCGGCATAAGACAGGCACCAGGCCACGTGGCCGCTTCTGGCTCCGAGTTGAGGGGATGAACGATGCTCATATTTCTCTAATTTTTTGGCGATTGCCATTGCCTAGAAAAAAGAGCAAAGCCAAGTTCAATCAGTTATTAACGTTAGGGAGTGATCCTGAGTAGTATTTAGTGATGTATAGAAATCTTTTTATAGCTTCTTTAAGCAAAATACAGAGGGGGTCGGAACTTGGGCAATAACTTGAGAACGACGCTCGTGTGAGACTTACATCGACTGCCAACGTTCGGCTGTCCCTCTGAGGTCACTAAAATCTTTATTTTTTAGGTATTCCTTCCGTACACACATGTAGTTCAATGTAACGTCATATTAATAAGTCGCATTTAGTAATTTCAATACTTCTATTCTCGGGGACATCTTTCGGATGCAGTTCAGCAACAACGAAAAAATGTTTGGGTGCCTCAATAATGTAAAATTGGTCTTGCAACATTTTTTTTGGTACTTTCTATAAATACTGTTAAGAAGTAACCCCTGACGTTGATAGCTTGCGAAAAGATCCATTAGTTTTCTCCTCCGCGCAATAGCAGATGCAGAAAAAATGAAGGAAAGAGACAGCTGTCGATCCCCTCCTCAACTCGGAATTTGAACAAGCGGGCAGGTGATCTGACGCTAATTATATACCGTCAGTGTTCATCATAGGCATGCCCTAGGCGGCTAGGGTTTGGAAAGCAAAAGCTTGGGCTGAGCTTCAGATATTGTTAGAGTTGGGCTATTATCATATTTAATTGAACATGAGCCGTTACCCGAATGTTTGGCGATGCTGATTGTCATGAGCCCGAGCACTCGACTAGGGGTTATGAAAATCGCTTACGTCACGGTGTCACGTGACTCTCGGTGCAAAATCGTGATGTCATGTTACGTCACGCTGTCAACAAGGTTAATACATCTAGTGACTTCCTCAAATTAAATCGAGTTGACGCAGTGAGTTACGTGACGTCACGAGGTCACGTGACATTGCTTGTCAACATGTATTGACACCATGACGTCACGTGACAACGTGACACATGGTTAATCATGGTGTCAATACAAAAGCGCCACGAAAACCCACAATTTACCATACGTTGCAATTCTGTATATGACGATTTGATCAATAGATAGAAATACAGCCGCCAATTTTTTATTCCCATATGTTCATTTTGTGATATTAACAAAAAAGAAAAAAGAAATTATCTTGAACCGTTTTGAACCGGTTACCGTTATATTTTTTTCGGTTCGGTTCCGGTTCAGTTCCAAGATGGCGGCGAAGATTTCGGTTCGGTTCAGTTCCGGTTCGGCTAAAAATAACGGTTCTGTTCCGGTTTTCGGTTCGGTTCGGTTCCGGTTCGACACCCTGGTTATGATCGTTTTTGTTTTTAAGCACTGCCAGCATTGGTGTTGTTTATGGCCGTCTATGACTGCATTTCTGCCGTTTTGCACATTTTGTACAAAGCCTCTCAAAATAACGCGGCGCGCGCAGCCACAGTAGTACATCTACTGCGTGGTGACACCAGCATGCAGACAAACATGGTGACTCGTATGAAACAAAGAAAATTCTGGTATAAGTATGGAAGTAGAAAACAGTGGAGAAGAAGGTTCAAGTGGCCCTTGCGCTGGCTGTCGTCCAGTGTTGCGCCCTGGCATACGTAACTTTGGACGCCCGGGCGGCCGCCGAATTTTGACACGAGGAGAGCTCTCTCAGTCTACAACAGCCACCCGGACAGAGAGCTTCCGGCCCGCGGTGTCCCTTGTGGAATCTTACCTCAGGTGTTCCTCCTCGTAAACTCGTCGGCCTGCAGTGCAATTGCGCTGGATGGGTATTTCAACGAGAAACACTCTGGAATGTCTCTACGCCGACTGGATTCTTCTAATAAGCAGTTTCTGCAGCAGCCCCCATTCCTATGCAGCGGAAGATCACGGGCAGCGAGGAGCTTTACCAGCACTGCTTACATCCTCCTCCCTTCCGCGCGGCGCAATGTCATTGGTCGCCCGTGGTATGACGTCACCAACACCTGCTTTCCGTTGCGGACGCTCTGTCCAATGGCTTTGCTACGGCGCGACCAACACCAACACGAGCAAGCAAGGTCTATGCAAGGTTCCCATGAAGATCTTTGAAACGGATGCAGAAATCAGTACAAATTGTGTGAGTGATTTATTTGAGATGGCCAGCCGTAATACCGGATTGAACAAACTGTGCACATTCAGGGAAAGATGACCGCTCGGGCCTCTCAACACTCTAGGAAAGGTTCAGCGCGTCCTGCGGTTGTCCGCCATCGAGAAGGTTGTTCCAATAGCACGGCATTTTTCACGCGCAGTCGTACGCCAGGCGGTCCAGCGCTGTAAATAGCATCGGGGTTCCTGTCTTTAGGGCACCGCGGGAGTTCCTCAATTGGCAGTGATATGTCGGTCACGTGACTAGAAAACACCGAACCGGCGGTTCCACGTAAATGCCGGCAGCTTCTGAAACAAGTCACATCTGCCTGCGCAGACGAAGTCTTGCTGGAAAAGAAAGAAGCCAGAATGGGCTGGAAAGTTCAGCGTAAAAGCATCGTTCACTGGGAGTACGTGCAGGGTAGCACCGACATTTTCCTCCTCGGGACGTGAGTCTGCGTAGAATCCATCGAAACTTTCGATGGGGCAAATGGGACCACACGTGTGCGCTCTTCGCTGAGAGTGAAAGATCCGGCTGTATATACATATGCGGTAATAATGACACGGCAGAAGTAAAGAAAAAACAACATCCGACGAAAGAATGCATTCTATTTGGTTGGACATGCAACGGTTTGTATAAATGTATGCTTGTGTACCGCGAAAAATATTACCAGCGATTGGGATTGGTTACCCCTTTCATTTTAACAATCGTCAGTGACTCCGTCTTTACTAATGGCGAATTTGAGTCGTGGAGTTCCAGCACGATACTCTCTTCATGTGCACGAGATACAGTCATGAAAAAGTTAGTTTAAAGTAGTGAAGATTATGCGTTCACACCCATTAAGCTTCACAGCTTTTTGGAATAAATGACGGTCTAGTTAAATAGCCCCGAAAAAATTCAAACATGCTTTAGTTTTGATCACAAAATACGAGTTTCTTGCAGCGAAATCGCCCCAGGTCGCAACACTATGCTGTGGTGACAAAGGCACGGGCGCCAGCGCGTGTCTTTGCAAAGTGATTCTTATGCTCAAGTTTAAGTTGAAACAAAGAATTTTGTAGAATTATAATTCCTCTCACATTAACATGATCTAGCCGGAAAGGTGACAGGCGGGACTTCATAGCGTTTCATCGCACCTCGGCAGCACGAAAGCTCGTTCAACGGCAGCACACGGAAAGCTATCCGCCCGCATTTGTTGCATTCGCATTTCATCTAAATTTATTAATAATTTTTAACCTAAAAGGGCCCTCCTTTGATGGCATTACATAAGGAGAGGGAAATGCAAAAAATACTACAATTCATCGAAACAAACATAAAAAAAAGAAAACGCATTTTCCAGGTAAAAGTGAGAAAAAACTATAAAAGTTAAAAAAAAAACCAACGTTGTTAATCTAATTATACATAGCAAAAAACAATAACATTAAGGTTCTAAAATCTGCTGGGTCAGTAATTTAAATGATCGACTTTAAGTGACTGCTTCAGGCAGAGGCAGGTGTGGCAAGAGGCAGGTGAGACGAAATATAGGCTCATGTCGCTTGTGTTTCGACTATAATTTAAAGCTACATACTTTTCTCGTGTTGCCGACGCACGCTTTACGCAACAATTCAGCACATGAAAATCAGAATGCACAGGGTGCTACGTAATTAACACAAATAATCGAGCGGTGTTTTGTTTTTTGTTTCCTCTCAATTGCAACACTGTAATCAAAACTACCAGTGTAGGAAACCTGCTCCTCCTGATGACCATCTTAGGACCACAAAACTTGGTGTTCTGTACACACTCCGTCTGTGTGCAAAATTTGAAGTAACGCTTATGTCGTATTTGCGCTAATTGTGTCCGTTAGTGAGCGTTGGGAAACGCAATTCGTTATTATTTCGGACTTCAAAATTTATTGCAAGCACTCAGCTTAAGCTCGTCACAAAACGCAAGAACGCGGCAAAGTTGACGAGACTTTAAGATGTTTTTGATCAAATGCACGTTGCAATTTCTTGAATCGAGAGTAAAAAACATAAAGTCACTTCAACGTATTCTAGAGCGCGGCACAAAAATAAAACTTCTAGACCTTCAATTTGATCATTTGTGAACAACTTAGGCCACCGGTTTCCACGCCGTCCTTTGCTTCGTGTTAGCTTTCAGAACTCAGAAAACGTCTTTACATCAACGGGATTGTGAAATGCATCCGCGGACTCCTGGGCACTCCTCGGCAGCAGTGTTCTCGCCCTCCTATATGTCAGGCATGCGGAAATCGAATCTGCCCTTGCTTCCCCGTCCCCGCGCTCCACAGAAGAACCATGAGAGCCCTGCGCCGAACAACCCCACCGTGACGTCCGAGCAAACGAAAATCGTCTCAAATGGCGCAATATCATCATATCCTCGCGACGACCAAATATACCGGAACGAGTCGTCCTGCCTCCGGCCGTCCGATAACAAGCAAAATGGCTTTCGTGAAGAAAAAAACTATGGCGACCAGCTTAAGGAGGAGGAGGCGCTGAGGAACCAAGAGGAGGCACCATGTTATTCTCGGCGCGGCTGTTTGCGTCCATGTGTGTGTTTGCAGTGTGAACGGGACGAAGCATCCCCTTTACTGAGAATTCTCGCGGAATCTGAGGAGGTCGCGTAATCCAATTTCCTGTTTCGGGACATACCACCGACGCCGTCGTCGGCTCTACTGGAACCCATTGGCTCTGCCGGAACGGAAGGACTCGTGCGTCCTGCGCTGGCCATGCTCTGTGAGAAGGGCGAATTCGCCAGATGGCGAGAGAAGTGGTACATCTGTTGCGCATTGGTGCATATACGATAAACGATATCATACTGTTTAACGAGGAAAAAAGGAACCGCAAGCCATATACGAGGGGCGTTCATAAAGTTCGTATTATTGTCACGAAGGAATAGAGATTCAGCAATCAAACTCGAGTAGGAGTTGAGACTTTCTCTACTTGTTCGCCACCAAAAGTTACCCAGTTTTTCCAGCGGTGCACCACATGCCGGAAGCCATTGTTATAGAACTCCTCGTTTTGAGTGTTCAGGAATCGCTCCACTTCAGCAATCACTTGGTCGCCGTCCTTGAAATGCTTTCCTCTTATTTGGCCACACTGGAAGCGTCTGCGCCATTTAACCAAAGTGTCATAAACTGGGGCGTTGTCCCCGAACAACGCTCCCAGATTGGAATTAATATCCTTGGCATTGCTTCCCTTCAAATGAAAAAAAAAACGGATCACTGCATGTGCTTGGCACCGACGGGTGGTGCCATTTTGTTTCGACTCCCTAGCGGCGTTCCGAGCTACTATAACATGCGATGTTTATACTGTGCGGAAACTAGAGGGACGCGCGCTCATGTTGATGCCTGTTTTGTTCTGTTTTTTTTCAATTTTTTGTGCCGATAATACGAACTTTATGAACGCCCACCTTATGTTAAGAATTCGCCCAGGACGAAATGTGAGCGCTTAA
>JAZHYW010056031.1:0-10367 GCA_037355805.1 Ixodes ricinus
GCAGGCGCAGACACGTAGGCGACGGTTCCGTACTCGTCGGGACTCGTTTCGCGTAGGCCCCGTCCAGCAGGCGACGTTCCCGGACAGATCATGACTCGTTTCCGCAGCGTTGAAACTCGGAAGAAGGTCGCCGAAGGTTCCATTCTTAACAGCCCCTCCGGGGCCAGGGAAACCTCGAAAGGCCGGTGGTACAATCGCTGGCCTGAAGAGGTGGGCGTGGAGTAGGCCTTGAGAAGACGCTGCAAGCACCCAACAAACTCCCAAACCTCTTACAACGGAGGCATTAGCGGAAACGTCCCACACAACACCACGCCACACCGCAGTCAAACGCTCGGAATTCGCCAGAGACCCGCCAGACTGGATTACGGATTACCATAATTTGCCAAAACAATGCGAATTGACCCGCTGTCGCCAAAACAAAACTCATTTTTCCAACGAGGTCACAATGAACAAAATACAAAAGACAAAAACTCTTCGCAATTTGTGAGGTCCTTTTGGGGTTTTAACGAAGTGCCCCCACTTAGATCCTCATTCCCGTGGATGACGAAGACCTCTGAGATCATCCCTACTGTTTTTCGTGATGCCAGAAAAATCTGCTCAACCCATCGGCATTGCCGTTAAATTTGCCTTTCCTTTTTCTTGCCCTGAAGTCGTAGTGATCGATTTTCACGTGATTTCTAGACGTGAAAATGCGGTCCTTATAGCGCCGATAAAACAATCCGCCTTTTTCATGCCCCGTTACATTGGTCCTAGCAATCTCCTGAGCTGTACCGCGAAACCCTGACACACTAGGGTCGCTCTTCTGCTCGACTGTCAAAGACACTCTGTCTACTCGTAGCAGAGGACCAAAGTTACGTGACGCCGGAGCTACGAGAGATCTTTCACTGATCCCGTCTTCCTCCGCCTTTTTCGCCGGTTCGTTGGGACGGCGTACACTTTCTAGTGCTACGAGGTCAGGCTGTTCTACAACCTGGTCCCTCTCATCCCGTTTCTCTGCCTCGAGCTCTGGGAGTGCCTGCTCCCCGACAGCTGCCTCTGGCTCTGGATCACTCGTCAACAAAGGGGCGAGCTGACGCGATTTGGACCTCGTACCTGACTGAACTAGTCCCTCTCCCAGTTGTTGACCCCTCTCGCGCAGCAGGAATTCTGACCGGTTAGAAAACAAATAAGGATACTCCAACGGGACTGTTTGCGAGACAGCCGCCTCTGTCACTAGCTCTCCGAACGGGCCAGTTATCCTTACCGTCGCCATAGGCAGACAGACACTGTGCTTTTCGAGCAGCTGCTTGATCCAAACTACCTTTCCAGTAAAATCGGATGTCGTTACATACGACGGATGAACAACGTCCATCGTCGCTGCACTGTCACGAAGCACCCTGCACGGCTTTCCGTTTACCTGGAGCTCGTGAAGATAGGGACGAAGGAGCTCCAGGTCCTCGTCACTACCGGTCACGGTCGAGAACACAACCCGCGGTTTCTTACATCTGGCCGCTGTGTGTCCCGGCTCCTGACAGTTGTAGCACAGGAACGGCTTCCTTGCCTCGAACTGCCCTGTTTGGCTTTTCCGCGCCTCGTCTCCGTTCGAGTGTTCTGCGCTCTTTTCTGGGACCTTTTGTCCTGCTTCGGGCTTCTCGGGCCCGTTTTCTCGCGAGCCGTTTCCCTGTCGGAAGGTCTTGCGCTGATCGCTCCGGCCGGGTTCGCTTTCCTCTCCGCTCAGCTTTCTACGCGTTGCGTACTCCTCGGCTAGCTCAGCGGCCCTTTCGACAGAGTCGACTCCTACCCTGTCCTGCACCCAGAGCTTGACTGACTGCGGAATGCTACGAAAGAACTGTTCGAGGCACACACACTCGACTACCTTGTCTCGGCTTTCGTACACTTCCTCGCTCTTCAACCATTCTATCAAATTGGTTTTAAGCCCGTAAGCGAATTCCGAGTAGCCCTCGCTGCTCTTTTTGGATGCGTTTCTAAACCTTTGACGGAACGCCTCGGCAGAAAGGCGGTACCGTTTCAAAAGGCTGGACTTCACCTTGTCGTAGTCGTCCGCGTCTCCAGCACTAAGGCGCGCGACAACCTCTGCAGCCTCACAGGGCAACAAAGTCAAAAGCCGTTGCGGCCACGTTTCTGGGGCGAAGCTCAACTTCTCACATGTCCTCTCAAAGTTCACTAAGAACAGGCCCACGTCTTCCCCAACTTTAAACGGCTGCATGAGCTTCTTCATTTGATACGACTCGGTCTCACTTGCTCGCACCGGAGCCCCAACTCTACTGTTCTGCGAGTTTAATCGCTGTTGTTCAATTTCGAGCTCTAGCCTTTTCAGCGCTCGCTCCTCTGTCGCAGCCTGCGCTCGTTCCTCTCTGCTGCAGCCTGCTCTCGTTCCTCTCTCGCTGCAGCCTGCTCTCGTTCCTCTCTCGCTGCAGCCTGCTCTCGCTCTCGTTCCTCTCTCGCTGCAGCCTGCGCCGCTCCTCTCTCTCGCTGCAGCCTGCTCTCGTTCTCGTTCCTCTCTCGCTGCAGCCTGCTCCTGCTCCTCTCTCGCTGCAGCCTGCTCTCGTTCTCGTTCCTCTCTCGCTGCAGCCTCGCTCTTAGCGTTCAGAAGCAGTTCCCACGCAATTTTAATTTCCTCTACTTCTGCGCTCTCTGAAATCGCTTTACTGATCTCAGATTTCTTCATCTTTTGCTCCACCTCCACACCCAATTCTTCACATAAACAGAATAAATCTGTTCTCAGTAACCTCATTAGATCCATGATCGCTGCTCTTTAGCTTTGGCTTTGTTCTAAAACTTGTCGCGAGGTTGTACCTAAACCTAGCGCACGAGTCAAACACTAAGGATTACCAGCAGTTCAAAATTAATTACCCATAATCTGAAGCCTGGCGAATCTCAAAGCAAAGTCCAAACGCTCACCCGCAGATGTAGCACGATGTCGCATGGTCCGATCCCAACCGCTGCCAACCAGTTGTTAGAGGCGGGGTTTGATGCCGCACGTCCGGGAGCTTCCTGGCTCGTGACGACGACCATTCCCCGAAGTGAAGAACCCAGGGGTCCAGTGGAGGTGGGAGAATTGGTAACGTAACGAACGGTTTAATTACATGGTTGCGATACAGTCGTCAAATCCGAGAGAACTCCTGAGCAGACTCGCGCTCCGCCTTATATAGGGGTCCGTTTTCTCCCTCACTCCCCGCCAGGGCAGCAAGTGCGCAGCAGCAACCCGCCGTCAAGTGCGTCGTAGCAAGGTCCGCCGCGTCGTAGCCAGCAGTGCGTCGTAGCCAAAGTTCTCCGCAGTTAGGCCAGGCCTCTCTCCCTTCCGGAGCGCACCAAGCCGCACGCACGCACACACGTCCCGTTGACGTCACGGGCGCGTTGAGACCTGTCTCCGCAGGCGCAGACACGTAGGCGACGGTTCCGTACTCGTCGGGACTCGTTTCGCGTAGGCCCCGTCCAGCAGGCGACGTTCCCGGACAGATCATGACTCGTTTCCGCAGCGTTGAAACTCGGAAGAAGGTCGCCGAAGGTTCCATTCTTAACAGCGTGGGTATGGCCGGGAGCGTGATGATATGGCAAAGAGAGGCCTATGACTGGCCCACCGAGGATGTAGCTCCCACAGCAGTCTCAAGTGGGCTATATCTTTTAGTGTTTTTTTTTTTAAAAATAGTTAATCTTGCTAAAAATAGGGATGAATTATCTTTTGGGAGTGGGGGCTTTCTGGGGATATTATGGTACTCTTATATCCATATTAGGGCAATTTTCAGCATGCTCCACTCAGTTGGTAGACATCCGAGATCCATTTTAGACAATATTCTCTCTCTCATAAAAGGACTTGTATATCTTGTTGCTTGGCAAAGCTTCAACAAAAGAGAAAGCATGAGGGTATGGGTTGGTTGTAAAGGATTTCCATTTGTGCAACTATTCACTTGGAGAAATTTGCTAAGAAGGACACTTGTTTATAAACATAAATATGATCAAATTGTTCCATTATTTGTTCATTGATCTTGAGCCTCACCACAAATGGTTAGTTAAAAGTTTTGTTAGTTGAGCCAATGCAGTCAGTTACTTTGAAGATCCCACTGTTACATCAGCAGCCATGTTTCACAGCAGTAGTTTGTCATCATAAGCAGAACTGGCATACATGTTCAGTCAGGATGCCACAGCAATGTGATGCGCTCCATAACCATCCATCCCTATGCGGCAGTGCAGCCACAAGGGACTCGTCGAGGCTACTTCCCAAAGCTCAGTCTTGGAAGGTTGACAACATGGAAGCAGGGGCGGATCCAGAACTCCGTTTTGGGGGGGGGGGGCGGAAGATTTGTAAGGATGCTATTCTCCCATTCTTCCGTGTCCACCCATGTCAAATTGCCCTCCGAAAGGGGGGAGGGGGGGTCGACTTAGTTTGGGGGGGGGCGGCTGCCCCCGTCGCCCCCCCCCCCCCTTGGATCCGCCACTGCATGGAAGCTATCAGTTGCATAGGACAGTGCACCTTGCAGCTGCTTGTAGCAGGTGGCCAACAGTGCAGAAGATGACAAACACCTTTTCGAGCATTTCTTTATTTTTGTTCCAACTAGTTTTTCAAACAGATCATTAGCAACCCCAGCAAGACTTTTTTCTTGCAGTCGCAAAAAGTTAACTGTATACCATACCTCATTTTTATGGCCTTGTGCGTCGGATACTTGGTGCTGACGTGTTTGCTGGAACTATGGTAGCATTTCTGGAACTTACCCGCTTTCTTTGTGGGCTGGTACACATGTAAGATCAAGTTGGGACAAAGGCAAGCTTGGATCTTTGTGCATGAAGCGGTTAAAGTACAAGGACCTAAAAAAAAAAAAAAAAACCACGGATCAGCATGTATAAAGTTCAATGAAGTACATATTTACAACAAAAACACCAATTTTTTTTTTTACATGGAAATATAGAACTTATTGATACCAGAATGATCTATTAAATATTGTGGATGCCTTGTCTGGGATTTGAAGCTACCAGCTGGGGTCCTGGGTTACATTGCGTGCCACCTTATTTTTACATTTGCTGTGGCATAGATGAGTGTTTGCAAAGACGCTACTCCAAGCTTTTCACTGCAAAGCAAACAAATGATGAGCCCTGCTTTCTGACAACATGCTGTCCGGCTCTAATGCTGGTTCTGTACCACACTCTTTGGGGCACTGGCACACTAAAGATGTAAAACGATGCGGGTATGTCTATACAGTAGTCTATACAGCGTCTATACAGTAGTGACGAGCATTTTCAGATTGTTCCTAGGGCACCTAACGAATGAGTGGTGTAGTGTCACGTGATCGGTTGCATCACCCTGATGAGTTGCCGCGACATGTCCGTTGGTCGCCCAGAGCAACGTTACCTAAACCATAACGTTGGTTCAGTGTTCAGGCCACCGCGATGGACACCACGAGCTTCGACGAGCATTCCACATCACACCTGTTTCCGCTTGGTGGCCACCTTCTCGGGTATCTGCGCCTGCATGTAGCGATGCAGGGTGGCGTGCAGCCTCAACCGAGAGCAGCACGTCGTCCACCGATACCGTTGCCCCCCTTGGCGTGCTTGGCGAGGGCCTCGAGGTCCGCGGCGGTCCTGGCCGCGTGTTTCCAAACGAGTTCGGCGAGTGCGGCCACCACGGGCCGCCCGACGACGGTGCCTTCGGCCTGACCGACGGCCTCCGTGATTTGACCCACCGTGTAGTGCACCGCAGCCTTGAGGCACATCTCGCGGCTAAGCCGGTCTTCTCGGCTCATGCTTTTGTCTCTTATACTACGCTGGCTATTTCTACTACCACTACCACTATTAGTTCTGCCAAACTCAAATCAACTGTCAAATCCCGCTCTCTCTTGAGTTGGGGCTTTGGTTGGGGCGTAAGGATGGCTTTGGCTTAACGCTCAGGTTGGCTTCGGGAAAGGCATGGAGCAGAGCGCGTGGCCGTGGCATCTGGAAAAGTGCATCATGCCGCCAATATGGCCGCTTATGACAATAGACCAGGGGGATGGCATGACGTCACGAGCCTAGCCTCCGCAAGGCAACTTCTTCTGAAGCCGCCTCTCCCCTACCCTCCTCACATTTTTTCCGGAAACGGTATGCATCTCGGGACGAGTCGGTCCCGGCACGTGACTTTTTCTGGTGGGTTTTAGTAGAGGCGCTATTATGGTGAGCCGTAGTATGTTCAATTTACGCAGTAGGCAGTGAGCGCGGAGGCGGTGGGTGTCGGATTTGTAGCGTCTGCTTGGCTTTCTTTTGCCTTGTATTTACGGAATAGGCAGTGAGCGCGGAGGCGGTGGGTGTCGGATTTGTTGCGTCTATTTGTCGTTGTTTTGCCTTGTATTTCTCGACGCTACGGATAGAGCTTGAACTGTAAAATTTCAGAACTAGAGCAGTTCTTCGCGGTGCACCTACGTCGTTGGCGAATCTCTAGAAGGCTTCGTCGTGCAAGTAGAGCGGCTCGCTCGAAGCAGCGTCTCAGCAGAGACTGTCTCAAGAAAGCACTGTCAAAGGTAGCGATCAATCTTAAATCGCGTCTCACGCGCTCGCGCGCTCCAACCTTGACAGTTCTTTCTTGAGTCCGTCTCAGCTGAGACGCTGCATTCGAGCAAGCCGGCCCTGGGCAGCGGTCCTTCCGTCCGCTTTAGTTTTCTCTTCCGAGCTGTTTACTAAAAAAGGAGAACCTTTCTTCTGCGAAAGCGCACGAGAGCAGCAGGCGTCGTCATTGCGATGTCTTGGGCAACGAGAAATGATTTAGCGATGCGAGGCGTCCGCCCGAAAATTCGGAAGATCCAACATAGAAATGAAAACGAATCATGGAACTTTATACCCCTCCTGCTGCGCTCGTGGGATATCAACTTACCTTGTTGAGGCAGCTTCCTTTTGTCACCGCGAGTAAAGCTTAGATCCACTTGTCTCGTAGTGTTTTAATTCACCTTTTATTTACATTAGAACCACTTCGAAAGTTAAAACAATATACGCAACACTTATTTACAACATAGTTTGATTTGCAACGCAACATTGACTTTTGAAATAGTTACGGTGCCCCTTTCAGACAGACAAAATAATTACAAGGTTGACAGAAGACACGGTAATCAGTGAGGCTCCGCTCGAAATCCTCGGACTGGAAGTGCGCCGAGCACA
Source organism: Ixodes ricinus (assembly GCA_037355805.1). NCBI lineage: Eukaryota > Metazoa > Arthropoda > Arachnida > Ixodida > Ixodidae > Ixodes > Ixodes ricinus. Next base: position 7,117 of record JAZHYW010056031.1, read on the forward strand.
CCACGCTATTCTTTGAGGGGGTCCAACCACTTCCCCTGTTCAGTGCCTCACCCATCGGTTGCGACACACGACGTCTCGGGAAACTGGGAGCATATTCGGAAGCGATATATATTAATTTTGAAGTTTCATCAGCAAAGGGTGTACGCACTCACCGATGAAACGAAACAGTCCAGTGCGCGACTTCTTCGACGGCTCGGACCGATTACTGCAATATTCTACACTACACAATCCCATCGCGGTTAGGAAACTCCAGCAGACGATGCGTCCACAAAATCAAGCGCGACCGCCGCGATCGCAAACACTTTGCAAGGTGACTCTTCGATAGAGACCTTTGATGTCGTTCTCCGTCGTCAAAATTGTTGCTCAAGCGGTGCTCTGCGTCACGCGGATTTCACGCTTCGGTGGTTCGCAGACTCCGCATCTCGACGATCTCGGGCATCGCCGGCGTCGCTCCTCGGTCGGCTCCGTCCGTCATGCTTAAAGTTAAACGCCAAAACAACAGGGATACAAGAATAGATGCAGACAGGACCGACAGGACCAACTCGCCGTCTTAATTCCGACCGTCAGTTTCGACAGCTCCGTAACTCGTAAATCCCACCGAACGAGGTAGAATTTTATAGTATACCGCCAACCGGCGCACTTCCGGGCCGACTTTTTTTATGACTAGGCTTCAAAAAAATCACGTGATGCCATCCCCTGCAATAGACCATATGCGAAATTTCTTGTAGCTATCATCATCATCATACTCGGGAAAGACGCGTCGCCATGTTAGGGGGGTTCCTGTTATCTTGTGTCGTGCTCTCTGTTGCATCGTCTCGCCTAGGGTGCCTACATGTTTCCGCTCCGCTTTAGGGTGGCGCCAACTTCTTGTTACCCTTTCCCAGACCCTCTCCCACCACCATTTTTTCCCACTTCTTATTTCGCTAAACGTAAACAACGTTGAGTTTCTGTAGTCTAGAGAGCCCGGCAACACTGTGAGGCCACATCCGTTTCCGTTCATACGAGGAGTCGGAGGCTCAGCGGGATAGCGGGATGGCGGTCGTGGTGGCTGTAGCTCTCTTTATTCAGGTATTTCATATTTTGAAGTTGCGAGCAGGAAGTCTGCGTTGCTTTTGTCGAAACGCGAGTTCCCGCGACAAGCTGGAACGCAACAGACCGGCATCGCACGCCGAAACCTCGCCGTCGGAATGAGAGCGGTGGGCGCTCCCTAGCCGGGTTAGCCCTAACGAGGATTAGCGGCATGACCGGCGAGTGTGACAAAATGGTGGACGAAAACAGCCGAGGTTGCCATGGTAACGAGGTAGGCAACACTGGTTTGTCGGCAACAGGTATCACAAACGTTGTCGCCACCCTAAACAGCGGAGCGGCGGAAACATGTAGGCACCCTAGTCCCACTACCTTTCTATACTTCGTTTCAGCTTCCGTCCGAGCGCAGCCAAAGCTACGTGTGGCCGGAGCCAATCACACGTCGGCAATAGGTCACGCGATCTCGCCTGCACTTTTGTATCACCTCGCTGCGCCGCTCGTCGTCCGCGCCGCCCGCGCTTGCGGAGTATTTCGTCTGCTACGCAACGGTATCGTCTGCCACACGTTAAAGAAGTGCCCTTTCACGTTCTGAAATTTAGTCACAGGGGATGTCGGTACGTAGGTTTGGCCGTTTGCGTCTGTGTCCGAGCTTTCCACCTGTTCGGCACTTCGGCATAGTTTCGAGATGTGAGTAAACATTGCAAGGTGCACGATGACCCGGCCGTTGATGTTTCCTTGTATTGTCTGGATATACCAGAGCTCGAGGCGCAGTCCTTTCCACCAGCTTCTCGGCGTTCAATGTGATCGGCTGGTAAAGGGGTGCTCTGATTTCGCAGCGTATCAGTGAATTGTAGTGGCCCGGACGCTTTTCTTGTTTACGACGGATTCGCGGTACGACGCGGCCGGAGTCTCCTGCCGAATTTGAAAGTAGACATTCATCACGACCTCTCGCGCCTGATGCCCAAACGTGCCTTTGCGGAAGGACGTTTTGAAGCGATCGACTCGGTGAGGAAAGCAGCGAACCACTGATTCGGCCATTACAAGAACGAAATCACAGAGAAAAACCGAGCGCTGCAGCCGTGTTGCCAGCGGTTGTACGTGTTTCCACCAAATCACGTGCATTTACATATATGTATAATAAACACATAAACTTCCAATATTTATATCCTTTAGTTGCAAATCGTTCTCAGCAGTACAAATCTGGAATATTGTGCAATGTTTACGCACAAAACAGCTATTTAAAAAAAATTACTTTTGCGGACTACTTTGTGGTGCGTAGGAATGCTCTTCTCGAAGTTGCGAACCGTCCCTCAGCCTTTGCCTGCGCTCGGACGGAAGCTGAAACGAAGTATAGTAAACGCTTCGTAGTTATTAGTTCTTGCGATGGCATCGGACTGGACTCGGGACCTTTCCGAGCTGCTAGAACTCCCGGGATGGGTTTGTGGATTCGTACTACGAGTCGAAGACGACCTCCAACAGGCACAAACATCGGAGCGGTAGCGGTGGCTCCCTAGTCTTTCGATTCTCGATACCGTTCCGGGCACGCGCTAAAAGTCTATCGAAGAGGTAGCGCGAAGCACCAACCCTTACGTTGCAGCTGCCAAAACGAGATTTTCTGGATGCACTCCCACCTTCGATATTCTCGCTTTCAGCGCGAGGGCACTGACGTTCTTGGCGCAGTGGCTGCGCGCGCACGAGAAACGTACTTGTACGGGAGCAGTCACTCTGCTGTGAGAAGCAACTCGCACGAGAGGCGTTCAACAAACCGCGGAACAGCTCTAAACGGTTGTAAGAAATCGCGATGGCCGGATGGCCGTTCACTATAACAAAATTACGCGCGTATGAAGAGCACGTTGTTTCCGAAGGAATCTTTGTAGCTACTCTGCGTGCATCGCGGAACACAGCAGTACCAGGGCATACTTCTGGAGCTTGCACCTTCCGCCTGCTTCCGCTTCAGCAAAGTAGGTGACGCAGCCAACGCGGCTAGGGACGCTAGGACGCAAGCTCGGGCACTCAGGCGAGTACGGACAGTTTGGCGGAGCACCCCCCAACATGGCGGACATATGAAGTTCGCACACGGCAAACCAGATGGCGCTATTCATTTTCGCATATGGCCTATACGCACGAGTTCTCGTACAAACAAAAGCATTCTGCTGACTGCCACATGCCACTGTACTGCTGAGCTACGCTTACGCGCCCTTGGCATGTGTTTTTACTGGAGACTG